>JAPFFP010080112.1:0-22559 GCA_026153255.1 Solanum medicagineum | reverse complement strand
ATTTCACATACTTAGTATACTCAAACATACTAATGCATACTCTACGCCTACATGATGTGACCATGCAAAGAGCGGAGCACCTCTCGATCATCTTCAACGTGGCTAGTTTTGGTACTTCAAACGATAAGCTTTGGTGAGTCCTCAAGTCCAAGGACACTATTCTTACTACTCTTGCAATGCTGAGACTTCTTCATGTTGAACACTTATGAGGGTGAGCCCAGAAAGTGTCTTGGCCCCCGCTCCATTCCATGTTTGAGGTATTGTTGGATATTAAGATGTAATTATGCCATGAGGTTGACTCTTGAATGTTTTATGATTATGAAAAACTTCCCTTAGTACCATTAAACTTATTTATATCTCTTGTTGTTGTCATTAACTTCGGCAACCAAGGATGTGTGATTAATATGCTAGGAGGCTTGTCGGGGGTTCCTTCAGG
This sequence comes from Solanum medicagineum, assembly GCA_026153255.1. NCBI lineage: Eukaryota > Viridiplantae > Streptophyta > Magnoliopsida > Solanales > Solanaceae > Solanum > Solanum medicagineum. The sequence continues at coordinate 22,123 of JAPFFP010080112.1, read as the reverse complement.
ATTCCCCATTCGTCGTGTCACGTCTAGACCCTAGGCTTTGGTCGTGATGTGTAGATTAATGTAAAAGACTCTTGTAAACAAGAAATCTTAGATGCTTGATTTTTCTAAGTCCATCACACGGACCCTAAAGACATATTCAACATTTAATAAACAACATTGAAGCAATGATACAAGCACTCACATGATTCCAATCCTACACCCATATCCCCAAGCATGATTTCAACATATATTCACCCTATCGAAAAAGATTAAGCATTGAATAACGTAACTTTCTAACTACCTCAGATACATTCAAACTAGAATGTACCTAAGTCACCCATCACAATTTCACAATCACAATTTATGCAATATTATTCAAACAATCATAGTGACTGATCCAATAAGCACAATCAATAAGCAATAACAAGGCTAAAATATACTCAATTTCTAGATTCAAATATTCAATTCAATCCATGGCAATCCTATTTCATACACACAATTGAAATTTAACAAGAGTTTCATGGTTAAACAACAAAGCCATTCATGATCCTCAACAAAATCAATGAAGAATAAGGCTAATTAATGATTAAAATTAAACCAAGAACTTACCACAAGTAAATATTGACTTTGAGAAGAGAGAGAAGATGAAAGATCAAGAAACCCTAGGTAACAGAAACCTCGCCAGAAAATGGTCAATTGATGGTCGGAATTTGATCGTAAAATAGGGGAAAGGGAGAAATTGGGGAACTTTTTTAGCCAATTAGGTTAAATAAGGGTCAAAATGATTTGACCCCTCCTTTTTTACTTTATCGGGTTGACTCTTGAAATTACTGAGCTTGGGTCCATGAAACCCTAATTACGATTCGTAGATGGATCTATGACTCGTAACTCCTGGTCTTGTAGACCTGTCAACACTTGGTAAAATAATTTGAATCTTACGTGAGTTCCATGAACCGCATTCACGAGTCGTAGATTGATCTACGAGTCATAAAGTTAGCTTTCGGGTTGTAGTGCACACCTTTTCTGCACACCAAAAATCCCTATGAGATGGGGTTATGAGTCGTAAAGTGCAATACGACTCGTATGCCCAGTCATAGAAATTGAACCTAATGCTTTTATTAGCCAAGTTGATGACTTAGTCCTGTATTTGCATACTCTTCATTAAATACACACTTACCCAAGATACAACCAACCCATGGTTAGAAATTGCAATCATAACACAACAAAACTGCTAATTATGAATCTAATAACTGAAAGATTGACCTATAACTATGCAATAACATCAAAAGCCTTGGGTTGCCTCCCAATTAGCACCTGATTTATTGTCACGAGATGAATTGGTTTTCCAGATTTCACCAATTACCCAAACTTCACGCTTGAGTTCATCTGGATACTTCATGTACTGGCGGATGTCGAAGAGAACTTCTTCATCATTCAATCTAAACCTGAGTTGAACAGATTCCATACCCATTAAAGCTTGTCCTGTGGCTAGGAATGGTTTTACAAAGATGAAAACTTCAAAATCAACCTCACAGTCTAAAATCCCAAAGTCTGCAAGGAATATGAACTTCTCAACTTTAACTAACACATCATAGAGCATCCCCATAGGCTTCTTCACCTTCGATCTACCATTAAAAATCGCATGTTTGTAGGGGTAGCGGCTTCTAATCCAAGCTCCTTGTAGACCACAAGAGGCAGCAAATTGATACTAACACCTATATCACATAACGCACTTGCGAACTCCATATCTCCTATAGTGCAAGGTATAGTGAAAGCACCTGCGTTTTCATGCTTTTGAACCAAGGACTTAGTAGTGATAGTGCTACAATATTGAAGCTCTTAAAATGCTCCTCATTCACAATGTGCTTTTTGGTAACCAAATACTTCCTATACATTGCATAATGTGACATTTTCTCCAAAGCTTCAATAAGAGGGATGTTGATGGATAGTTCCTTAAGCATGGAGAGAAAGTGCTTGAAATTTCCTTCCTCCTCCCTCTTTGTTGAGTCTTTGAGGGAAAGAAGGAGGAGCCTTGGGACTGACTTATTTCTTATGGCTCTTTAGTTGCCTCACTCAGCCCATCTTTGAAGCAATCATTTCCATCAACCACATCCTTATCTGTAACTTTCTTCTCATGAACATCTTCTACCTCAACCAGCAGATGAGGGTCAATGGTTCTCTAGCCATTTCTAGTAGTAACTGCCATACATTGCCCCTTATTCTTTGGATTTTGTACTATATTACTAGGCAATATACCTTTCTGATGCTGATTCAACTGAGTTGACACTTGACCAAAATTATTGCTCAAGTTGTTTAATAGGCACAAAATGAGACTCTTTCTTTTGATTAATACTTGAAATATTGGATTTCATGCACTTTAGAGTTTCATCTTGTGTCTCGTCCTTCTTCAACAAGCGATTAAACATCTCCTCAATTCTGGAATTGCTTACACCTGCGTCTTGGTTATGCGGTGGCACATATGGACTAATTTTGAAACCATATCTTCTACCCCAATCTGCATTAGGACTACTGTTCCTATCACAATAACCACCTCAATTGTCTTTATAAGTTCCATCTCTACCATAGTTCCAAACTTGGTTTCCGTGACCTAGCACCAATAGTGCTCATTGGACCTTTGGGTGTTGGTTCAAAAACCCCCATATTATCATTCATAAAATAAACATCCTCCTAAAAAATATGGCTTCTCGTATATGGGTTCACGTGGAAGTTGGTGAATTACTGCATTTACACTTTCTTGGTTTTGCTTGATAACCACATCCATGCTTGTGTAAAGCTGAGCAAGTTGTTGCATAATCTCCTCATTAATTTTTGCTTGCTCTGAACCAATACTCATAGCATATGAACCTTTTATGGAATAACTTTCTCATTGTCCCCATGCACGATTCGTCTTAACCACTTGCTCTATACGATCTTCAATCCTTGCAAATGGTTGATCTAGATACATATCCCCAATAATAAGCCCGACTATTTTCATCAAGGGGACAGTAGAAGATCTCCACCAAGGCATCATCAACTATCTTGTTGTTAGGGATGCTCCTCAAACATTTAGTAAACCGCTCCCAAGTAGTGCTTATGGAATCACTAGGAAGTTGCACAAAGTTGTTAATCTGGTCCTTTAACTTGAGCTTCTTCGATTGAGGGAAGTAACTCTCCAAAAAGGCCTTCTGCAAATCTAGCCAGATAGTTATTGAACTCTATGGGAACTTAGATAGACATAACGCAGCATTGTCCATAATAGAGAATGGAAAAACACAAAGTCCCACAACAACCATAGATAGATTTTGTGTCCCCAAACAAATGCAACATTGTGCAAGTGGCTATGTGGATCCTCTAATGGTAAACTCGCAAATAACCCACAGTTCTGCAGCTTCTTAAGCAACCCACTAGAGCTTGTGAACTTTGTGTCAGCTGGTAGTGGTGGGAACACAATAGCCCCTGTCACATCTATAGCCATGGGGTTCAACCTATAGAGATTCCATTGGTAAGCATTGGCGTCGAACTCCCAAGGTTGTGGAATATTCTCCAAAGGAGGTTGATTCTTATCCCCATAATTTTTAGTCAAAGCTGCATTAACTGCGTTGTTGGCATTCTCTTGGACCATTCTTGTTGTAGTTCTTAGGATCTCTAGTGCAAGTGGAGTTAACGTACAGCCTTGATACTCACTAATAATATACCCTAGAAAGAACAAAAACAAAAACAAAAGTAAAATAAAGGGAGCTAAGGATACACTAAAAGTACTTAATGAATCAACTTAAGTTTAGCCGTATTCCACGACAACAATGCCAAAATTTTTTATGTCGCCCAAGTTATGCCTCTTTTTAAAGGATAGAATGGTCATTGTCAAGTTATAACATCTAACCAAGGTTAGGGTCGAACTCAAGGGAATACGTAGACTCAAAGAAACTTCATCAATATGCAATTCAAGCAATTAACCAACTCGATTCCCCAAAGGGGGGTTTGCAATGTTCAACAAGAAAATAAACCAAACTAACTATCATCAGAGAGAATCAATAATGGATAGAAACTAGGTTATCGTGCTCCCTATGATTCTCCAACCTAGTATCCCCAGATAAAATAACTCATATCAAGTGTATAGCATGCAGGATGGTAATTTATGTTCACCAAACCCTTTGGTCAAGGAGAGAGGTGGATTTCACTATGTGACTTGGCCCATCTCCATAGCTTGTAATGCTAACCATTATCTATAGTCTCAGTCAACCTCCCCTTGGTCTAGTTCGGTTGATTAGATAAGAACACATCATCAAATCCTGTTAATCACTCTCTTTTCCTATTCATTATCACCTGGATTGGGAAGGTAACACTACACAGGTTCTAATGTTGGCCCACCACTAAAAAACACGCAAAACAAAGAGAGCTGACTAATACATGCATATACCCAATTAAAGAATTGCAAAATATCCAAGTCTGCGTTGCTAGATCTTCATGGTTTCCACAACACTAGTTGTGGATTTAGCTACTCATTCTATGTGTACATGAAGAATTATTAATTGATAAAAAATAATTAAATGCTTAGCCAATTGAATTGAGAATCAAGCAAATCCAACATTGATTGCGAATCATAAGATGTAACATCAAATTAATTCATAAGTGTATTCTCCTCCATGTATTGAGGTCTCTAAGTACAAAACCCTAAAAGTACTCCCTAATGACATTCTCTACTATACAGTACTGAAAAATAACCTAAAAAGTACTATTTATGGTAATTACAATTAAGTCCTCAAAAATAGAAAAACTGGTCGGAGGACCGTACGAAATGTATTTACGACTCATAGTTTTTTTCTACGAGTCATAATCGGGGTCTCATATTCAACTCTTAAGATCTTGGACTTCTCTGTTATGAACAATCTTTATGACTCATAGTGTCTTCTACGAGTTGTAATTAGGGTCCATATTCAACTCTTAGATCTTGGACTTCTCTGCTATGAACTATCTTCATGACTCATAAATTGATTTAGGCCTTGTACTTCATACTCTTAGGCTTCAACTGCTTCAACTCATCCCTCTCTGGAAATCTTCACAAAACCTATCTATACGACTCGTAGAATGCTCTATGACTCATATAGAGGTCTCACGAACTTGAACTTCTGATCTCCCCCTTTACTGGAATTTTTCACGAAACTATCTCTATCACCCATAAAGTGCTCTACGACTCATAAAGTGTCTCGTAAATCACCAAAAACTCTGCAAGTTTGCCCTAAGGTCATTCCAACTTGCTTTCCTGCAAAATTATACACCAAAAACACATAAAAATCATAAATGTCGCATTGGGAACATACAAAATCCTATGTTTTAGGCATCAAAAGTTCTGTATTTTGACAGCACATCACAAATTCGCACAGGTGTAGAGGTGATGATGAGGCAGCACCAAGACTAAGTAAATGCAGTGGTTCATCAACCTCCATATGCACCCTTGTATGATGAGTCGTAATATGATGTGGACACCTATTTTGATGCTGATCAGATTGGGGGTTTCCAGACCAACACCCAAGGGTCTAATCAGGACTATTTGCGTCAAGGTCAAGGAAACCAAGGTTGGAACTTCAATAGAGATGGAGCTTATAGGGACTACAACAGAGGTTACTACGATAGGAACAGGGATCTAGAGAGAGATGTAGATTGGGGTTGCAGAGAAGGCTTCCTAAATGGTCCTTATATGCCATCGCATAATCGCGATGCAGGTGCAAGTAGCTCCAGAATTGAGGAGATGTTTGATCGCTTGTGGATGAAAGCTGAGACACAAGATGAGACTCTGAGGGGCATGAAATGAGAGATTTCTAGCATAAATGAAAAAATTGAGTCTCACTTTGTGGCTATCAAACAGCTGGAACAACAATTTGGTCAAGTGTGGACTCAACTTAATTAGCATCAGAGGGGTACACTGCCTGGCAACACAGTTTAGAATCTAAAAGATGAAGCATAGTGTATGGTGGTTACTACTCGTAGTGGCAAGATAATCATTGATCCTCCCATGCCATATGATGAGAAAGATGTTCGAGAGGAGATGGACGCGCCCAAGGATGTGGAGATAGGAGAAGATCGTGGCAAGGATGGTGTGAGTGAAATTGCTAATGCACCACAAAAGTTGAAGCCCATTCCTAGGCCTCGTCCTCCTTTACCTCAAAAAATCTAAAAGATGGAGGAGGAACACAAATTTAAGAACTCTCTCTCCATGTTGAAACAACTCTCCATCAACATTCCTCCGATTGTCTATCAAAATACAACATATTTGATGCCTAAAACAAGGGATTTTGTGTGTTCTCAATGCGACATTTTATATTTTTTAATGTGTTTTGTGTTTATTTTTGCAAAAAATATAAGTTGGCCTGATTTTGGGGAAAAGTAGCAGATTTTGTGGAATTTGACGATCTATAAGGCCCATTACGAGTTGTTTCCCAAGCTACAAGCCGTAGTGGATGATTGTAGCAATTAACAGTTTCCAAAATAAAAATCTGAGAAATTGAAGTTCAACCATAAGAGCCCAGGGTATGAGCCATAGTCCTCACTACGGCTTGTAAAAGGTATCCTCGTAGCAATTAATAGTGTTGACTAAATTTGGACCATAAAATAAAAGATTGGATTACGAGAAGGCACTACGAGTCATATACCACACTATGACTCATAGAGGTGAAACATAGCAGTGAAGTCCAAAATGCTTAGTGCTAACAATGAAAGCCTAATTATGACTCATAGGTCACCCTACAAGTCGTAATAACTACCGACCTGAATTTGTCTAATTATTTTAAGGCCTATTTTGTAAATATTACAAATAGTATATGTTAGGGTTTTTAGAAGGAGGAGATTATTGCACATACTTTTAGGGAGATTTTAGAGAGTGAAGTTCTTAGAATATTGTAGTGTTTTAGATTAGGTTTTTAATTTGGAGACTCAAATAAGAGATTTGGAATCACTTGTAAATCAATTTCATCATTCAAGCTTGTGATTCTAAAAAGGGTTTCCTTGTTCTTCATTCATTTGGGTAATTTCTCAACTATGTGTGTTTTATTCATTGTTTGTCTTCTTGCCCAACTCATGAGTAGCTAAACTCCCATAACTTGGATGTTGTATGAACTATGAGTAGCTAGCTGAATAACATGGATTCTTTGCACTTCTTGGGTTAGGAATTTGCATGTCTTATCAATTTTCCTTCATTTTTCTTGTTGTTTAAGTGTGGCCAACATTAAACCTCACCTAGTGTAATGATCTCGATCAAGGTAGTGATGAATAGGAAAAGGAAATGGATGACAGAATTCGATTGATGTGTTATCGTCTAATAAACCAAACCTAGCCGAGGAGAGGTTGACTGGGACAATAGGTAATAGTTAGGTGGCACACTACGGTTGCTGGCAAAGCGTCGTAGTGAAATTCAACCTTCACCTTTGCGATGTCCTAATTTAGGTTGTATTGTCCAAGGTGTTTGAGTTAGTGAATCATAGGGAACACAAATTCCCAAGTTGCTCTCTAATTTTATTGTTTCTTCGCTTTGTTAGTACAGTTTTAATTTCTTATACATCATTTCAAATCTCCCCTTTAATTGAGAATAGAGTTAATTGATGTTTGAAATGATTGTTGGTGAATTAATATGGAAAAACCCCATATCCCCTTAGAATTTGACCATAATCTATGGTAAGGTTATACATTTGACAATGATCGATTTATCCACAAAGTGAGAAGTACTGTTTGAGGGTGATCAAAATTAATGGCACCGTTTCAAGGGATTATGGAGAAGTTTTGACTTGATCTCAATAGTAGTTAATTCAAATGTTGATTGCTTAATTCTCTTTTATTTTACTTTTTTTTCTGTTGTTTCGTTTCTTTTGCGGGGTATACTAGGTATATACCTAACACAAGGAACCAAAGCAGACCCTTAGCTCTAATTAATCTTGAGATCCATCGTGTTGCAAGAAGAATGGCCCAAGCAAACGTGGATATTGCAATTGATGAAGCCATAGATCAACCTAATGATGATGTGGGTAGAGAGGAGAATCCACCACCAAGGGAAAATAGGCCACACCATAGGGATATCAATAAGAATGCATATGGTTGGAATCAATATCGGTTGAACCCTGTGGACATGGATTTCACAATTGCTATAGTGTTTCCACCACTACTGACAAACACTAAGTTCACAATGTCGAGCGGATTACTCCAAATACTTTAGAATCGTGGTTTGTTTGCAGGGTTACCTATTGAGGATCCTCATGGTCATCTTCATAATGTTGTATTTCTGTATTAAAGTGTGATGGGTACATAGAATCTCTCTACGGATGTTATTGGGTTACGAGTGTTCCCTTTATATCTTACAAGAATTGTAATTATATGGTTGTCAGAACTCCCAAAGAGCACAATTACCAATTGGGAAGAATTGCAAAGGGCCTTCTTAGAGTGATTTTTTCCAAGGTTAATAAAGCTCAAACTCAAGGACCAAATCAATAACTTTTAGAAATTATTGGATGATTCTATTAGTACAACGTTGGAGAGGTTCACCAAGTGTTTGACAATGGTTCCAGACCATACATTGTGGATGACACCTTAGTGGAAATTTTCTTTTGAGCTCTTGATCAGAATAGTAAAGTGTGTGCCAATAATTATAGGAAGTATGTTCTTAAACCAACTGTTCTCAAGGATTTCGGAAAGGATGGAGCAAGTAGTGAAGACCAATAGAGCATGGGCCTAAAGGGAGAGAACTACTACATGAAGCTCTTGTGCGGTGAGCATTAGTTCGGATAAAGCAAAAATCAATGATAAGATTATGCAACAACTTACTCAACTCTTGACTAGCATGAACTTGGTGGTGAAACAAACTCAAGAAAGTGTTCATGTAGTCGTCCACTAACCTCTAAAAGCGCCCTTGTATGGTGAGTCATATTATGATGAAGATGCTTGCTTTGTTAGAGATCAAGCGTGGGTTTTCAGAATAATGTCCAAGGGTCCAATTCGGATTATTGGCGTCAAGGCTTCAGAAATCAAGGTCGGAACTACAATCGAGGGGGTGCATATAGAGATAACTGTGGTGGTTATTTTGAGAGTGATAGGGTGCCAGAAGTAGAGTGGGGCCGAAGAGATGGGTATAGAAATGGTCCTTATGTGCCTCCTCATAATCACAAAGCCGATTCTAGCAATTCAAGGATTGATGAAATGGTTGATAAGTTGTTGAAGAAGGTTGATCATCAAGATGAGACTTTGAAAGGAATGAAATTGGATATCTTAAGTATCAACCAAAAGATCGAGCCTCACTTGGTGGCGATCAAGTAATTGGAACAACATTTTGGTCAAGTGATCTTCCAATTGAATCAACGTGAAAAGGTACTTTACCAAGCAATATGGTCCAAAACCCAAATAATGAGGGCACTGCATGGCGGTTATGATGAGGAGTGAAAGAGTACCATTGACCCTCCAATCCCAGTGGGTGTAAATGAGGAGTGTGGAAAGAATGTTGATGACAAAGTTCGAAGTTGAGGAAGAAGGTTCGGCTAACAATAGGGTTAAAGGTGAAGTTGTGAAGGAGTAAGAAAAGGAAACGACTATCCCAAGACTTCCCCCTCTTTTTCCCCAAAGGCTCAAGCAAAAGGAGGAGGATGGTAAGTTCAAGCACTTCTTATCCATGTTGAAGCAATTGTCCATCAACATTCCGCTCATTGAAGCATTGGAGAAGAAGCCCGAGTATGCTAAATATATGAAGGATTTGGTGACAAAAAAGTGCACTTGTGAGCCAAGAGCTCCAACATTTTAATGCTATTACTACCAAATGCTTAGTTCAAAAATGGGAGGACCACGGTGCCTTTACCATTCCTTGTACCATCGACGATGTTGAGTTTGTAAAAGCGTTGTGTGGTTTTTGAGCAAGTATAAATTTGATACATCTTTTCGTGTTTAAAAAGGTTTGTTTAGGCTCACCTACTCCGACACGAAAGAGGTTATTGATGGTAGATAGTACAATCAAGAAGCCAGAGGGAATACTCTATGATGTGTTAGTCAAAGTGGTTAAGTTTATATTCTAGGCAAATTTTGTGATTCTTGACTATGAAGTTAATTGTGAGGTTTCTATTATTTTGGGAAGACCATTTTTATCCACATGGAGAGCCCTAGTGGATATGGATTCGGGTCAACTCAGGTTTAGGGTTAATGACGCTAAAGTAGTTTTTGATATTCGCTAGTCTATGAAGCACCCCAATGAGCTCAAAAGTGAAGTGTGGGCTATTGAGTAATTTTGATGACTCAAGATGACTAAGTCGTGCCATGACGTTAAATAAGGCGCTACTTGGGATGAAACCCAAGAGTTATTAAATGTTTTTGCTTGTTTTTGGTTTCATTGGTGTTTTGTGGATTCTTACGTAGTGGTTTGATTTTGGTTAAATTTTTCTTTTAAGAATTGAAGTGGTTGCATGTTGTTATGATAGTGTATTTTGAGAAAATTGTGCAAGTTTTGGACATAGTGGAATATTTGTAGAAAAATGGCATTGGAAACAGCCTCTAAGACCAAACCTACGAGCCGTAGTGCGCAATATGACTCGTAGTCATGCCTCATAGAGGATAACAGTCTTTGATTGAAATTTGCATGCATACTATGATCTAACATTACGGTTCATAGTCTCTATTACGATATGTAAGGTTTATAGTGGCCAAGTATGGTTTCCGAACTTTTTTTAAGTGTTTATTGACCTACGATACCATGACCTGTGAGTCGTTCTTAGAGCTACAACCCATAGTCGGGGTTTCATAGACCCGACTCACAGAATTTTAAAAGCCAATCCAGTGTGTTTTAAAAGGGGTCAAAATGAATTTTGACCCCAAAGTAAACCGTAATTCTCCCAAATCTTTCCAAAATTCTTCCCCAAATTTCCCCCGACGATTTTCGTGATAACTTTCCAACTATCCCACCATTTTTTCTGGTCAATTTTCTTGCATTAGGGTTTTGCACTTGTTTTGCTCATTCACATTCTTCATTGTTTACAGTACGTCTCTTGACTTGTTTTTAAATCTTAAAATTGTACCTTACTCTGAAAATGTTGGATGAAATTAGATATTCAAATGAATACCAAGACATAGAGTTTGTGGATTTGTGGCTAATTTAGATTGTACTAGGGTTTGATCATAATGCATAGTATTTTAACCCTAGTTGAAGGATTTTTGCCCCTTTTGGCTATACTTGGAATCATGTTCTGTGGTTAGTGTTGATTGATTGAAAATCATGATGCATAATCTTGTTGTTTTGCAAAAACCATGGTAGGATGGTGTTAAGAATTGACTTGGGTAATGTTCATAAAAGTGTGGGTTGAATATATTCTTGGTGTGCTTGTAAATCTATTCCCTGAAAATTTATGTATGAGTTAAGTGATTATGTTGTGTGTTCTTGTAATGATGATATGAGTATTCTTGAATATATTGGAGGGTTGTTATTTGATTGTGAATTGTTGGCTAGTATTTTGGTTAGGTTCTTGATTTAATATCATGTTTAGGGTTCGTGTTGTTTTGTGCTCGCTACATAGAATGAAAAAATTCCTTCGATATTGTTTAAATTCTTGTTTGATTGAGGTTTGAAGTTCGCGTGGTAACATTAAAGGTACCTCAGGCACTTGTTGTTCTCTACTACAAGGGTCTCATAGGACCCATAGAAGGATCTACAACTCGTAGTTGCCCCTCGTCGGGAATAACAGTGACCTAAGGACCTTGAACACTTACCATACGAGGCCCACTTATGGGTCGTAGTGCTTACTAGAAACCATAGTGGGGTCTCATGGACTTATACCTGTGTTTAGTTTTGCAAATTGAAACCTTGTACGGGACCTGTGTACGACCCGTAGTTGAGGCTACGAGTCGTAATAGAACCTCGTACCTAGTTTCAGTTTCTAAAATTGTTATACACCTGAGGACTACAAGGCCTCAGTACGACTTGTAGTCTTTAGTACAAATTGTACCAAGGTCCCGTATCTGTCAACTACAACTGATGCAGTGTTGCATTTCTTGTGTTTTTCTTTTGGTTTTTTTTTCTTTTCTTGATGATTGCTTGAGGCTAATTATGGGTTTTAATAATTTCATGTATAATGGCCCCCAAAAACTAAAATGCATCTATTAGGGCATTTAATCAAAGGCTTCGCAATGAAGATTCGGATGCCGAGCAGTCAGATGGGTCAAATGAGGTCCACCATGTTCGGGTATACGCTGAGGCACAGGTGCCTCAGACGCAAGATAGAGTTGTTCAGACCCCAATGCAGGTTGAGAGTACCTCCCAGTCTAATGCAAAGGGAAGTGAAGAAGTGTCTGAGTTTGATGACGTGCCCCAGGATAGAGGAGCAGCCCAGTCCTCGATTGCCCCGTATATTTCTGATACGAATCCTCATCATCATTAGGGAATCGAGGGCATGGAGGCCATATACAGATAGAGGTTGGAGAATAAGGAGTATGGGAAGCCCGTGAGGCCATTTTATGAGGAGCCCCGGCTAGTAGATTGAGGCCTGAGCCATGTCCCAGCATGGGAGGTGGAGATAGACCAACATGGGCTCCAGTGGTTGACAGGGAAGCTGGGCAAGTACGCTCCACTTCTAGAGTCAGAGTTCTACAGGGATTATGCAGCTAGTATTCTATGAGATCTTCCCAAGAGGAAGAACGCTATTGAGCAGCCAAAACTTCTAGAGGTATTGGTGCGAGGCCAGCGGGTCGACATCTCAGAGGAGACGATCGGCTGTATACAATTTTGGGCCTACTTATTGAGCCCCAGAGCCCACGGCTGAGTATGATAGCTAGATATAGAAGATGAGACGGGCTATGATGGGAAAGAACATAGACCAGAAGACAGAGCTTCTGAGATGGGTGGCCGACCACACAGCAGAGAGTCGCCCCGAGCCTACATGGGTCACTACACACACAAAGCCCATCGTGAAGTCCTCTCTCTCATTCCCCGCCCAATTTTGGTGGGCTATCATCTGATCTCACATCCGACCCACCTTTACAGATATTATCATCACGTTGGAGTGAGCTGTTCTAGCCGCTAGCATCCGAGCTGGCTACGACATAGTCTGGGGCCGCCTAATTTCTGAGCAGATCCATGAGTCAGCACTCAAGAGAAATACATGCATTCCTTTTTCTAGTATTGATCCACAGAATATGCATGGAGACTGGGGTGTGAGTGTCCCTTTATCTTGATCCTTGTGTGGAGGCCCTCCATACCATGGATCCCAGCCTGATCAAGGTTTATGAGAATCCAGTGGCGCTCCATTGGGCAGCACCTCCTCCTATGCCCGAGACTTTTTCTCTTGACCTACATGCCAAGGCTTCGATGATTGGCACCACTACTCCAGCCGCTACTACCACTGATACGGGATCACAATAGCATGAGGCAGCCGATATTGAGATGGGTCCCTCCACAACCGCACCTGCACTATCCACATCATAGGTTATATCTGCAGACTTTCCTACTATGTCTCCTGTTGCTTTTCAAGCTATGGTTCGCAGATTGGCACAGACAGAGGCCCATCTAACTCAACTCACACGACAAATTAATTTGTGGGTCCAGTAGATAGTTCAAACATTAGAGGATAGATTTCAGGTGTTCACCATTTCGCAGTTGCTACTATTCAGGACCATATTACTACCGTGGATGCTTGCATTGACTGCTTCAAAGGATAGGGTATAACAGAGCTTGCGCATGGCCCGGCCATTAGATTTTATGGCCTTGTAAACGGAGATCCAGCGACTTTGGGCGAACATGACTGCAACATTAGCAGCACCAGTTACACTTTCAGCGACTACGCTTTCGGTGCTAGTGGTAGATCTTTTTTCTCCTGAGGATCCTCTTAAGTCTTCCCACGGGAAGAGACCCTGCACGAACGATGATTCTGATGCTATAATATTTCAAGTAGGGATGACTGAGCAGGAGGAGCTCGACCTTGCCTTAAGGACATTTAGACAGAGGATGAGATATGATGAGCTCGAGAGGTAGAGAAGGTGAGGGGTGCTGGCCTCTACGAACGTAGCATTTTTAGTTAATAAAGTACAACGTAGGAGGAGGGTGGCCAGACTCAGCCACACATAGGCGCTTAGGCGCCCAAGTGTGTTATTTAACCCCTTATATATTACTTTGCTTTGATTTTATGTATTAGGAACAATGGACATGTTTTTCGATGGAGTGTGGATAGTTATGTGCCTCAATGAAGTCTGAGTAGCTTGGGTCTACAACTACCCCAATTTTTTATTCTAAGGTTTTCTTGCCTATATTCTTTTTCCCTGTGGATATGTACTTTTTGTTGAACTAGCATGTTTAAGATATTTTGATAGTACATTTAGCATATAGTACTAATAATTTTGGCATATAGCAGGTTTTTGTGTTTTGTTTGGAAAATGATACCCACCAAAATTTTTTATTAGGTAGTTAGACGCAACAATGTATGTTTAGGTGTGTGACAACGTTTGTTCTGATAAGTGAGGATAAATTGAGACAAAAACATGATCTGAGAGTCTTTTGTTGATAATGTTTGCAGTGTCATATGAGTGTGAGCTTAATTCGCTAGATTCATGTGGTTTGTTCTAATTCTATTCATGCCCTGTTACTCTAAGTTAGATTGTAGATTAATTGGATTAGAAAAGGATCTTAAGTCATTATTCTTAATAGTCCACTTAGCTAAAATGATCAACTAAAACTATGATATATCCATAGTTCCTAATGTTTGAACCTGACATGTACCTATTCTTTGAAAACACTTGATTAACTTAGCATTGTTAGCTGTAAAATCCTAAGATTGGGTTGGTCCTTCCTTAAACATTGTGCACCTTGACTGAGGCAAAAAACCTAAGTTAAGGGTGGCTACCAAAAGTGGCTCTAGTTTTGGGGACAGATATTGTCCACCTCAACAAAGGCCAAAAGCCTAAGTTGAGGGTGGTTGGTGTAAGTGTGAAACACAAAAATAAGGGGGTGAGTTAGCGATACCGAGGAAGAAGGAAAAATCATGTATTGTGTACAAGAAAGATAAGTGATGCCTTAGTTGTGAGCTAAAAAGAAAATCAAAGTGTAAAAACAAGGCAAAGAGTTGAAAATGAAAAGAAATCACCCACAAAAGCTTGAAATTAGAAAAAAGGAGAATAAGTTGAAAATAACAAAGTTGGTAGAGCAAAAGCATAGAAAAACTTAGTGTCAAGGAGGGCCTTTAGTCACTATGTTCCTAAAATACCATACGAAAGCCCCCTGAGCCTACGTTACATGCCTAGAAAGTCCTAAATTGATCCTTGTCTAGTTAGTTCAAGGTCTTAATCATGAGTGTAGGGGCAAGCTATGGTATTAGGCATGATGCATGAATATATTTTGTGAGAGTAAGTGTTTTTGCATAGTCCCAAGGTTATAAATGAAAACATCATTGAGTGCCAAAATAGGGGACTTCTTTTTAGAGGACACTTGCATTGCATTTTAGCACTAGACTTGTTCAGTGATTGTAGTTGTGCATTGGTTTGCTAGTTGGCTTCATAAGTTGGGTTTTGGGCCTACTTTGAACTATTTGAATGGTTAGAACAAAAATTCTTAGTTTTAAAAGTTGAAAATATGAGTTTTGATCTTTTATAAAGCTCCTGTTATTGCAAAAGTGAGTTTTTGTGTCATTTTGAGTTCTAGAGGTTAGATAAGGAATCCTTTAATTCCATTAGCTCCAGAATGTTGAAACTGAACTAAGGAAGTTGCAGAACTTAACTAGGAGTTAAAATGAGGTTTTTAGACCCAATGTGGTGATTTTAGTCATTTTCGAAATAGAACTTTGACTTTGGTCCACATTTGGAGTTCGGAAGCTCGGATCAGAATTTTGACAATTCCAATAATTTCAAATGGTGAAACTAATGCTAAAAATAGTCTATTTGTAATTATTGGAGCTCCCGAGGGTGGTTTTGGTATTTTGAGTATTAACCAGTTTATTGGACTTGCATTGGTAAATGTGTTATGAAGACCACAAAATCAAATTCTGAATATTCCAGTAAGTATAGATTATTGTTTCTAATATGGATACATATTTGTTTTTTGAAATTCTGATTTCGGAAGAGTTTCGAGGGTACTTTCGAGTTTTCGATGTCAGCTAATTTTACTAGTGCATAGTTGCTGGTGCAGGTGTTGTGCTCCATGTTTGCTGACATGGTCCCTACCATCGTGGAGATTTAGTCTTGGTTAATCTCCGCGTTCTGGAACCTGGTCCCGCATTTGCGAAGGGCATTTCACTGGTCAGGTATAAAAACCTGAGAGTCACCATTTGTATACCCATTTTCCAACTTCGAAGCTTTTTGTGGCTATTCTGAAGAAAGTTTTTCGATGATTTGTGTTGGGTAAGTGTGTCTAACAATAAACTAATCATTTTTCATGAGTTTGTCATGATTTTATCCTTGATTTCATGAAATTAATAACCCAAAATTCGGGGTTTTTGGACTATGTTTTACAAACATTAAGCATTGGTTGCTCATTCAATTTGAACTCGATTTTAGGTGGACATTTCACTGGTCAGGTATAAAAATGCGAGAGACACCATTTTTACAATTTTCTAACTTTGAAGCTTTTTGGGGCTATTCTGAAGAAAGTTTTTCGATGATTTGTGTTGGGTAAGTATGTCTAACAATAAACTAATTCATGAGTTTGTTATGATTTTATCCTTGATTTCATGAAATTAATAACCAAAAATTCATGGCTTTTGGACTATGTTTTACAAACTTTAAGCATTGATTTCTCATCCAATTTGAACTGGATTTTAGGTGGATTTTACCTACAAACTCCCTTTCGTATGTAGAATCCGATTATGAATTAATTTCTAGATTTGAGACTTTTGAGTTTTAGCCTTAATTTTGATAATTTTGCCCCTAAGCTAAAGTATGCAAATATTGGTATCACAATGCACCTCTTGATGAGTAGTAATTAATGTTGATAGTTGTAGATTGAATTAGAGGCTCGATTTGAGAATTTGAGTTGATTGAAAGATTGTCCGATTGTGATTTCAGCATCGAGGTAGGTTCGACTAACCTTTTGGGACTGGATTTGAGTTATTGAACATGTTCATGTGATAATTGTGAGACTTGGATAGATTTTTAAGTAGTTGTGATGATGTGATTAATTATCGATGGAATTATTATTCCAGTTGAGTCGAATTTTGGGTAAATTGCTATTTTATTGATGATTTGACATAGAATCTTGTGAATTGAGATAACCTTGTGCTATCAATAAGCTACTATGAGACTTGTGATATAAATCGAGTACTTCTGCAGGAACTGATGGTTTGTGTTAGACCCTTTGGGGGATCATGTGTACTTCTGAGTGGGTATTTCGTTGGTTTGCTATGAAATCTTAAAGCTTGTTGAGAATATGTTGATACTTGTGCGAGTTGAATTCTTTGTAATAGCTTTTGATGAGGAAGTGGTAATGTAATACACATTAGGGGTATTGTGAAGTTAAAAATGTCGCCTCTAGCTTATTGTGCCCAAGATCAATGCCAATGTATAAATCCTTTAACATTTAAATTGGTACTATATGTGTATACACCGGGATTGTGGTTTAAGCATGCACATGATTGGTAATTTCATAGATTTCATTTGAACCATGGTGATACCTGAAATATCTATGTAGGAGGCTTGTGACACCTCGAGTACTTTTGATGATTGATGTGAGTATACAGGGACGAGGAAGGTCTATTTTAGGTTATTATTTGTGATTATTAACATGAATGTGGTGATCAGAGACTTGGTAGATGTTGAGATACTATTTCACCTTTTTATATATGACCCCTTTCCTACTATGAGGTGGCAAGGGTGTGAGGTACCACATTCTAAGATATTGTACTACCTTAATATAGTACCCCTTGCCTACACTGAGGTAGTAACGGAAGGATTTTACGACTTTCTATGCCCTTAACCATGCTGAGGTGGCAAGACCGAGATTGCGAGGCATAGCAGACCTTCTACATGTGTCAGAACTTGCCATTCCAGCTTGACTGGAATCATTGTTCATTCGGAGGACCATGGGAATTGAGATCTATTGGTGACTTGGGGTGCTAGTGTGAGTACTTGGCATTTTTTCCTCCGCATTTTCTTATTCTATTAGTTTGATTCCTAGATTATCTATTTATACAGTTGATATATCTATTGACTTGTGGCATTGGCATGCATTCATATGTGATACATTGGTATATCCTTCTTGACCACGCTAAGGGTGCGAGGTTGAGGCTTTGCGACACACTTGACCACACTAAGGTGGCATGACTTCCTACTTGACCACGCTGAGGTGGCATGACCCAATCTTTGACCATGATGAGATGGAGGCACTATATCCTCGACCACGCTGAGTTGGCAAGGCTAAGGTATTGTAATGCCCTTGATCGCGCTGAGGTGACAAGTAAGAGATTCTAGCATGCAGTTGATGAGACCCTATGACCATATTGATGCCTATTTGTGTGATGATCTATTGATTACTCCTGGCTCTTGGTACTTTCGTCTTATATGTATATATATTTATTGGGCACTAACCTCTTTTGATGCAGGTGTTAGGAGTCTACATTATTACGTACTTGTTTGATCTCTCTTACCTAGTCAGTTGAACCTACTTGGTACATTTCAGTGTACTAAACCCTACATTGTTTCCTCCCTATAGATCAAGAACAGGGACCCCACCTGGGTAGTTGATATCATTCCACCGGAGTTCGCTTCTATCTACCTCAAATCCTAGTGGTGAGGCTCTGACTTTCAATCGCCGTGGATCCTTGAAATTTTCCTCTTATTACTTATATCTCAGACTTCATGCTAGACATTATGAGATAGTTTTGTATTTTTTTGAGACAATTGGATTACTCTTTTGTACCAATTTAGATGCTCTTGTACTCATGACTCTAGGTTTTTGGGGATTTCTTATGTTACAAGATATTGTTTTCGCATTACTTCTTCTTTAATTAGTTGCAGTCTTGATCAACCCCAAAAAGTGCCCGAAAATGTGTCTCGAAATGCCTAGAATTTTAAATTCCATATATCTCAAAATCTGTGCACAATATCAAAAAGTCAATTTCATATTATTGTTCAAGAGGGTAAAAATTAGGGGGAAAAGGGTCTAACCTTTATTTTAGAGTGAATGATTCACAATTTCAAAATTCCAAGTGACGAGTTCCAGAATGAAATCCGCGTCTAGGGTGCGACGCGTCCCAGTGTTATTTTGATTCAATTTTTATTGTTCGGTCCAAGACTTTTAAGCCTTGGTCCTAAGAGTTCCCACACTATAAAACACTTATATTTAGCTTATTTCATCCTCATATCATCCTAAACATTCCCCAATACTCACTCAAACACTTCGACTAATATTTCTCTCAAGATTCAAGTCCCAAAACCCTCATCCGGATCTAAGGAATTCCTTCAAGCTTCAAGTCTCCATTGAAGTCTTCTTCAAGATATTCTTCAAGGTCAAGGTATGTAGGCTTTAGCCATTGGTTTCTTCCACCCATGGTTCCCCAACCTCTTTATTACTCAATTGGCATGATTTAAAGTTGATGTTGCATGTGGGTTTTATATATTAAGAAATTTACTGCACAGTGATTTGAGTTCATGAAAGTATGGTTGCTTTAGCATGTTTTGAGCAATAAATCTTAGATCTACTGTAAGTTTTGATGAGGGGTTTTGATATGTATGTCTTGTGGTGTTCCAAGGTGTTGATTGATGGTTTTATAATTGATTTTCTTGCATGACTTCATCTCTAAATTGCATGGTCTTTAACCCTCATTACACACCTGCCAAGTGTTTGACAAAATTTCCTGCTAAGGTTTCTTGAGGAACTGAAGGTCCAACGCGTGAGATATGACAATATTGATGTTATTATGATGAAAAGAGCTTATGTATATTATATACTCTACATAAAGTGTTGCATTAGACCATGCCCAATTCAGGGCACTAAGAGCCCGGATAACCGAGGTGGGGGTTTGTACTCATCAACTAAGGTGGGGGTTTGTTCTCACTAACCTAGGTAGGGGTTTATACTCATCAACTGAGGTGGGGGTTTGTATTCATGAATCAAGGTAGGCGTTTGTACTCATCAATCCATGTGAGGGGTTTGTACTTCGCAACAAAGGTAATAAGGTGTGATTATCATCAACCATGTGAAGGGTTTCTACCATACCACTAGGGTGATAGGGTGAGATCATCATAAACCGACCAAGGGGTTTATAATTTGGAAATCTAGCTTGGTCTATTCGTAACAAATGATATATTATATGAACATGAGTTACTTAAGCATGTCTACTTATGCATTGATCATACATGCCATATTGTTATATTATGCCTATTGCCTATTGTTATGCATTTTGATTATGATGCCTATCTCTTGTTGCATTGCATCCTAGTACTTAGTACATTGAAATTTACTAATGCATACTCTTGCCTATATGATATCATCATGTAGGGACCGAAGCCCAAGTTGATCATCCTTCTCCTCCATGTGGCTAGTTGGTACCACTCAAGCTAGTGGGTGAGTCCTCCACTTCGGGTACCTTGGTCTATGTTTCTCTTATTCTATATTAAGGCACTCTTATTTATGTTCTATTTTTACTATGAGGGTGAGCCCAATTGCTCTGTCTTGGCCCCTGCTCAATCTACTTAGTAGAGGTGTTGTTGGACGTTTTATGTGTCTATTCTACGATCCTTGACTCTTTTGTCTCTTGATGTTGTTGTTATGCAAGATTTCCCCTAGTACCATTCCCCTTATTTATGTTTCATATGTAGTTTTACATTGCTTCCACGACCAAGAATGTGCAATGATATACAAAAAGATTTATTTGGGGTTCCTTCGGGTTCCCCATTCGTCGGTCACGTGTAGGCCCTAGGCTTTGGTCGTGTCAAACTTGGTATCAGAGCACTAGGTTGTTATATCCTCGGAGTCCTACACACCATGCTGATTAGAGTCTTATTCATGGTTATGTTGTGCACCACAACTATGAGTAGGATGCTATGAGGCGTTCTAGGGAATTTTTCACTTCTTCATGATCCATGTTGTGCGATAGATCTAGATCCCATAGCACTTATTGCTAAGCCCTAACTGTCACATTTCAAGATATGTCTCAAGCTACTTAAGACGGCAATATATCAAATCCGAAGGTTCGAAATGCTCTATGGGTAATAGACAAAGTGGTGACAACATTGGCAACTCAACTCAATCATCATGTGAGTGTTCCAGAGACTTCTCGTGGTGAGAGGGGAGGAAGTGACCGAGAGGGCTCATAATGTGGGTAAGTTCCAAAGTTCCAAACGTGGAGGTGGTGGTGGTGTGGTGTCTTATGCTAGGTGCCCAAGATGTGGTAGATGCCACGATGGCCCAAGCTTGAGACGTACTAATGCTTGTTATAGTTCTGGGGTGATGGGTCATACAATAAGGGAGTGTCCTCATAACCGTAAAAGGGGTAAACAATGTGATGAAAGGGTGAAAAAAATACTAGGTGCTGAAAGTGTGGGAAAGGCCATGTTGGCCTATGTTTGAAAAAGTCTAGTGCTTGCTTTGGATTTGGTGATTTGGGCACATGGTTAGTGATTGTTCTCATTCTCAACCAGAAGGTGGAAATGATAGCCTTCTAGGCGAAGGTGTCAATGTAGAGCTAGGGGGAAGGGGAGGTCATCAAGGTGGTGCCCCAAGGAACAATCGATTGTACGTTCTTCAAGGGAGGCAAGAAGAGGGTAATGAGACACCCGATGTTACTACCGGTAAGTTGAAGTTTTCTTGGCTTTGTTGTGCATGCATTGTTAGGCTTGGTGTGTCACTATTTCTTCTCTATTCTTTTTGGTTGTTAATGGTTCTTCTTGTGTGCCCAAGTTGTTGTGTGGATCTTTGTTGTCTATCCTTTTGTTGGATATATTGTTGCTAGAAGGTTCATAGGTGTTGATCCTATCACGCCCCAAAGTCCCGTAGGGCGGACCGGCACCAGTTGCCTATAAGGCTCGGGAGAACCAACCTATAACTATATGCATTCTATACATATTATAAGGGATTTCTACCTTTAACATGCCTTAAGCAGATAAACAGTGACAACAAGTCAAAAGGAAATGCATATGTGTAGGCCGTTGGGGCCACGGTGTTTAAAGTACGAGACATGACTTCACTTCCACTTTACATAGTCTACAAAGCCTCTAA
>JAPFFP010080094.1:0-22567 GCA_026153255.1 Solanum medicagineum | reverse complement strand
TCAATTGCGCTCATATTCATTACCGTAGGAATTGGGTTCAAGCTTTCCCCAGCCCCTTCTCATCAATGGACTCCTGATATATACGAAAGAGTGTGGTTCATTCGAGAAATTCCTACCTCTCTATCTATCTCAGAGATGTTTGGATTTTTCAACACTCCATGGACATGCAGAAGAGAAATGCTATCCCCACTTGGACCAAGACAGAACTTTTACTTTTTTAAATAACAATTAAGGTGAAGCAGCGTCATGAACGACGAATCTATTTATGATAAACAGAACAATTTTGCAAGTTTGTTATTATGGGTCGTTCCTACAAAGGATCGGACTAATGAAATATACAGTACTTGAGTTCTTGATGTAGATGCTACATAGTTGGTTCTCATCCTTCAGTGACTACGAGTGTAAAAAGAGCATCCGTCGATAAAAGGATCACCCTAAGATGATCATCTCGTGGCTATTGAGAACGAATGAAATCAGATGGTTCTATTTCTCAATCTTTATGACTTGATACTATGAAACCAAGGTTGAAAAGATTACAAAAATCAGTCATTCACAATCACGGATGAAGGATTCCTCTAAAAGTTAAGGATTAGTAATCCTTTTTAGAAATCGAATAGATTCGGTCTTATACATACGTGAGGAAGGTAATCAAAAAAGAATGAAAAAGGGTTCTTCTTTCTTTTATCACTTAGGGTGTGAGATGAAAGACTCATGCACGGTTTTGAATGAGAGAAAGAAGTGAGGAATCCTCTTTTCGACTTTGATTCTCCCACTCCCGTCGTTACTTTTCTTTCTGTTACTTCAAAAGTAGATGCTTCAGCTTCAGCCACTCAAATTTTTGATATTTCTTTTTATCTGCCATTAACTTGGAACCATGTGCATCTAAAGCACCTTTTACTAAGATCAATATAGCTGTATGTAAACCAAGGGAAATAGCATGATGAACCAAAAAGTCTCCAGGACCTATTGTTAAGAATAAT
This sequence comes from Solanum medicagineum, assembly GCA_026153255.1. Lineage (NCBI taxonomy): Eukaryota > Viridiplantae > Streptophyta > Magnoliopsida > Solanales > Solanaceae > Solanum > Solanum medicagineum. Next base: position 21,587 of record JAPFFP010080094.1, on the reverse strand, counting down.
GAATTACTATTTTCATTAACAGCATTTAACCAACCCGGCAACCAGATGCTTCGACCCGCATTGAATGCTGGGCCACTCGTTGAAGATAAAAGCACATCAAACCCATATGAAGTTTTACCATGAGCGGATTGTATCCATTGAGCAAATATAGGTTCAATCAAGATTTGCTTCTCCGGAGTGCCAAAGGCAAGCATTACATCATTATGAACATAAAGTCCCAGGGTATGGAATCCCAGAAAGAGACTGGCCCAACTTAAATGAGATATGATAGTTTGTTTATGATCTAACATTCTTGCCAATACATTATCTTCATTTTGCTCAAGATTGTAATCTCTAATGAAAGATATAGTTCCATGAGCAAAAGCTCCTGTCATGATGAATCCTGCGATATATTGGTGGTGGGAATATAATGCACTTGAGTAGTAAAGTTTTGTGCTATGAATACATAAGCAGGTAAAGAGTACATGTGTTGAGCTACCTAAGAAGTAATAACCCCTAAAGAAGCTAGAGCAAGGCCTAATTGAAAATGAAGCGAATTGTTGCTTGTGTCATAAAAACCCTTATACCCACGCCCCAATTGTCCCACTGGAGGAATATGTGCATTTAAAAGATCTTTCATACTGTGCCCAATCCCAAAATTGGTTCTATACATATGACCAGCAACAAGAAAAATAAATACAATAGCTAAATTGTGATGGGCAATATCAGTCAGCCATAAACTTTGTGTTTGTGGGTGGAATCCCCTGAGAAGAGTTACAATGGCCGTTCCCGCCCCTTGGGTAAAACTCATGTGCGCAATTTTATAAGAAAGAAAATACTTACTATCTTTGGGATTAGATCCTACACCGCTGCTCAAGACTTTAGTGGATCGACTATATTACATAAGTTAATTCCTAAATTTTATCTCACATCATGAGATAAGTACACAGTTATTATTGTATCGGTCCAAAACCTCACTAATTGACCTTTACGGTGCTTTCTCTATCTCTCTCAATTAAAGCTAATGTCTTCAAACAATCAAAACCAAACAATATAGAAGACATATTACTCATCAACATGTGTTTTCTCAACCAGGCATTGACCAACAAATTTTTCTTCCCATTTTTTATTGGATTACATTAGGGAAAGATTCAAGGAATTCAATCCATTCAGATGCCTTTTGTTAACATACCTTGACCCCAAATATGTTTTAGGGAACCATGATAACTCCGAATAACAAATTTTTTGGGCCACAAATAATTTTGTCATTTTCCCAATTCCCTAAACAAAGAATACATTCAAGATCATAAGTGGTATAATTCAACATGACACCATTTAGTTTTGCACTAAAATAAGCAATAGGCTTTTGGTCTTGCATTAGGATGGTTCCAATGCCTACTTTACTAGGATCACATTTCACTTCAAATGTTTTCTCAAAGTTGGGCAATTGCAATAAGGGAGGGGAGCTAAGCATGTATTTCAAGGTCTCAAAGGTCGTTGCTGGCTCCTTACCCCACAGGAAAGGCTTCACCTTTTTGATTACCTCACCTGAAATCCTTTAGTAAACCCACTATGAGACTAGCCAATCCATGTAAACATCGGACATCACTTATCGAATTTAGTGTTGGCCCATTTTTAATTGGGTCTATCCTAGATTCATCAACCTCAACACCCCTTGCGCTCACAACAAAGCCCAAGAAAACAACTTCATCAACATAAAATGAACACTTCTCAAGATTAGGAAAAGGGTATTCCTTTATAAGGACATTAAAATCACATCTCAAATGTTGTATATAGCTCACTTATGGCTTTGCCATATATCAATATATCATCAAAGTCAACAACAAAAAAATTTTCTTATGAAAGGGTTCATCAAATGTCTCATGAGTCGGATAAAGATACTAGGAGCATTAGTCAGACCAAAAGGAATCACCAATCATTCTTATAGGCACAATTTGGTCTTGAATGCGATTTTTCATTCATCACTGGGGACATATGGATTTAATGATTACCACTACTAAGATCAATATTTGAAAACACACAAGAACCGTTGACCTTATCAAACATATTATCTAACCTAGGGTTACCCCAAACTTAATCCTTTGCTTGCCCTCAAGCAAATCGCACATCAATCTATTAAAGACAAAGCTTGCAAATATGTCCACAGGGAGCAACACATACATTTTCACCTTATTCATCCTTTCTCAAACTTCTACAAACTACTTACCTAACTTTAAAGCCTCGAAGGATGACTAAGGAGTAATCAAAAGATGGTTATGCTCACAATTGCTCATGTAGCTGCTGATCACTGCCCAAAAGCATCACCATTTGCCCTCATGTGGAAGAAGATCTTGAACATTCAAGATTGTGCCATAGATTTATAGAGTATTTCTCCAACCCTCGCTCTCCCAAATGAGAAATACCATGTAAGCTTCAACCCATATGCTTACCGTTATTCTCAATCGGAGTTCACCCGACTTTTTTCTAGACTAGGACCCCAAAGGACTTTGCTAGGACTGTAATGTAAGGTAAAGGTGTGGTATGATAGCAAATGGTTAATAATGGCTCTTCCCTCGTAAAACACTACATGTTCTTTTCAAGCACAAAGGTTTTTTTGGTTCACTTTTCATTTATCCTGTTCTTGACACCTCTTTGCTTTTGATTCATTCACCCTTAGTGTCTCCCTTTGTCTTTTCTTTCGTAGCAAGATTTTCTTTCTCTTTTTTTTTTTGAGGGTCCTCAATTTTTTTTATATTTTTCTTTTCATTTTTTCTTCTTCTTCTAGGACTCCTAGATGCGTTTTTTCATTCTCACTCTTGTTTTTCTGACTTATTCATGGGAGACATTCCTTCTTCCTAGTAAACCCCCCCAACTTAGCGTTTGACCACGACTTTACCTTCAAGTTCAAGGAGGGATTGGTAAGGAAAAAAAAGACTTGTCTTTGAAAAATGTTAGCCAAGGTTACAAGGTTGATAAAGAAGCGATCAACGCTCAAAAATTGTTCATTAAACATTCAATTCACTGCCAAGGGATATTATTATAGTCAAATTAGGCTAATGAAACCACAGAAGGTATAAGATCCTCTCCTAATCTGGAATTAACCAAGTCACTTCTCAAGACAAACCAAACAATTCTAGATGATGCCATACAAGCATTTCAACAAGATCGCAAACCACACAATGGCAAGATGTCTTTGCATTCAAACAATGGCAACACACTTGCAGTTTTTCGATCATCACATATCCAAGGTAAATTGCTCACATAGTCAACTCAAGATTCCTCTAATCCATTTGTAGATTGATTTATAAAAAAGGACTAATTAATAAGCATATGTTCCTCGTGCATGGCACTATTTGAATCAAAGATATGGAGTATCAATGCTCGAATTGCTAAGGACTAACTAGAGACTCTTGTCATCTATGCATTGGGTTTGCAAAAATTTTGCAACCTTTCATTCATTCCATTAAGAAAAGTAAATGAAGTAACCAAAATAAACACTACTCTATTACAGCCTAGTTTACAATTTATTTACAAGCCAAAAAGTTAAAAATTGTCTAAAATACTCATCACTAGCATCATTCAACAAAATGAAATACCATCATTGTCTCATCAAAAATAAAAATCCAAAATATATAGAATTCCTCAAGCTCACCCCCTCCTAAAAAAATAAACATTGCCCTCAATGTGCGAGAGAACAATAAAGAGTATGCATAGGAGAAAGTAGTGAGGATGAGAATCCCCCTATCAAGTCGACTCTGCTATTGTGGTGGTGGTGGTGGATCTGAAGATGATGTGATGATGGCATCAATGCGCTCTTCTGCCGGTGTGCTCTCAAGGTCAATGTCGGGCCTAGCAAGCTCATATGCACTCACAATGGATGTGCCAATAATGGACGGGTCTAACACAGAAGCCACAAGTGTTGCATCTGCCATCTCTTTCTCAACTCCAACTAGCTCCTCCCAGTCCTTTTGCTCTACAATGCTTCAAATGACTCCTCCTCGGTCTTTGGAGTTCTCACCTCCTGAGTCTCATAATATCTATCACATGGAGTTTTTTCATCTAACACTTTATCTGGGATTGCAGCCACATTCATTTTGAGTGTTGGATTTTCTAGTTCATCGAAAAATGTTCTCAAAATAATGGATCATAGGGATGTCATCTTCTTCTTCTACTTATCAATAACAGCTTTTAACGCTGACACATCTGCACACCACCCTTCTTCTCAAACACCATCATTCTATTTTCCAAATTTGCTAACTCCTTCGCATGGTCATCAACCGTAGCCTGAAGCCTACATCATTAGTTTGTGAGCCTCTATTAGCTCATGATATTTTGCCTCAGCCTTTACGTATGGCGTCATATCCTTGGCTATTGTTGCCTCAATGAAAGGACTCCAAAAAGTGCCCGAAAATGTGCCTTGAAAGTGCCCATAATTGTATATATCTCAAAATTCGTGCTTGATATCAAAAATCCAACTTCATATTCGTGATCAGGGGGAAATATTGAGTGGGGAATGGGTCTATCCCTGATTTTAGAGCAACTATATCAAAATTAGAAATTCCCAAATTTTTCTTATCTAGTGTTGATCTGCGCCCCTGGCACGATGCGGCCAGGGCGCGGATCAGTGTTATATTTGTCTAGTGTTTTTGTTGTTGTGTCCAAGGCCTTTGGTTCTTGGGCCTTGGTCTTATAATGTATAAAAACACTTAGTCTTTTCTCAACCTCATATCATATAAGACATTCCCCAAAACCTTCTCAATCAATTAGACAAATATTTCACTCAAAATCAAGTGTCCCATACTCATTTCCGGGTTCAAGAAATTCCGTCAAGCTTCAAACTCTCATCTCAATCTTCATCAAGGAATTCTCCAAAGTTGAGGCGTGTGGTTTTCAACCATTGGGTCCTTTCACTCATGGTGCCCAGCTTCTTTTTTTTTATAAATTACATGTTTCTAAGTTGATTTACTTATGGGTCTTCATATTATGAATTTGACTATGAACTATGTTGGGGTATAATTAAAGTGTCACTATTTAAGCATGTTTTGAGCTATGAGTCTAAGATTTATTATGAGTCCTGATAAGGGGTTTCAATGTTTTTTGCCAGGTGGTATTACCAAGTGTAGGTGGATTGATTTACTTCAAGTTCTCTTGCATGATTTTACTCTTGAATTGCATGATTTTACACTAGCATTACAAACGCAGCAAGTGTTTGATAAAATGTCCAATTTAGGGTTCTTGAGCTATGGATGATCTAATGCATGGCCTATGAGTCAAGTGACTTTATGATGTTGAAAGTAATGTATATATCTGTTGATTTCATGAAAAGCATCAATACTGTTGCAAGTTGACCACACCTTGTTAAGGGGGTGATATACCTCAATCACTATGGATGGTACGGTGTGACAACCACAACCAATTGAGGGGTTGATACCTCAATCAGTACGAATGGTAGGGTGTGACAACCAACAAACAATTGAGGATTTGATACCTCAATAACCTCTCCAAGGGTGTGGTAGGCCTTGGACACAATGGTCTCTTACTACACATGTAATATATTCTATATAAGTATGTTTACTTCAAGTAACTTTCATGCATGGCATATTGCTATATGCTCATCCATTTTCTACTTATACATTTCGATTATGTTGACTATTTATTGTTGCATTGTATACTACATACTTAGTACATTCAAGGAACTAACGCATACTGATGTTTTCATGTAGGAACCGGAGCTCCTTAGGATCATCCTCATCCTCCACGTGCTAGTACTATCTTCTCAAAAGCAAGTTTAGTGAGTCCTCAACTCCGCGATTGATATCCCTTGTTCTTATGTTATGCGAAGACTCTCTTTTTTATCAATTTATATGCTTTTCAATATGAGGGCGAGCACGAAAAGTTGGCCCCCACTCAATTCTAAGTTTAGAGGCGTTGTTGGAAAAAACTTATGTAATGATGCTATGAGCTCTGACTCTCTTGAATCTTGTATGTTTTAATGCTATGAAAGACTCTCTTAGCCCCTTTGCCCTTATTTTTATTCCCTTATTGTTGTTTAATTGCTTCACGATCAAGGATGTATAATGATATGTTAAGAGGCTTGTTTAGGGTCCCTTTGGGTTTCCCATTTGTCGTGTCACGTCTAGGCGCTAGGTGTTGGTCGTGACAAACTTGGTATCAGAGCACTACGTTTTTAATGGTCCTCAGCAACCAACACACCGTGTCGTTTAGAGTCTTGTACATGGTTATGAAGTGTACTACGACTATGTGTAAGAGGCTCTGAGACGTTTTAGGAAATATTTCCCTTCTTCTTGATATATGTCATGCTATAGAAGTTATGTAAGATTTCCCCTCTAACGAATGTTCTTTGCTATGCTAGATCATACCTATTCAAGAGGAAGAAAAGCCCTCACTTCCGAAGAACATCCGGCTCATGAAGAGTTCTGGGATGTTATTTCCATGCTAGTTCAAGGGAACTAATCCCCTCATGCTCCTACTGCACATCTAGGGTAAGGGACTTTATGAGGATGAACCCACTGGTGTTCAATGGGTCTAAAGAGGATGAGGACCCTCAAGAATTTATTGATGAGGTGTACAAAGTGTTATCTAATATGGGTGTTAGATCGGAAGAGAAGGAAGAGTTGGCAGCTTACCAACTAAAGGGGGTGGCCCAAATATGGTATACTTAATGGAAGAAGGAGAAAGGGATCAACAATGTGATCCTTTGGAGGAGTTTAAGGTGACATTTCTCAACTTGTTCTTCCCTCTTGAGAGAAGGGAGGCCAAAATGATGGAGTTCATGAATTTGAAGCAAGGATGTATAAGTGTGAGGGTGTATGCCCTCAAGTTCAACCAAATCTCAAAAAATGCTCCAGACTTTGTTGCTGACCCGAGGTCTAGAATAAATAAGTTTGTGATGGGTGTATCCAATTTGGTAAATAAGGAATGTCATGTCGCTATATTTATTGGTGACATTAACTTATCCCGCCTCATGAATTATGGCGACCAATTGGATGGGGAAAGGTTGAGAAAGAGGCGAAGTGGTGAGGCCAAGAGGGCCCATTTTGATGGTAAGTTCCAAGGTCCCAATGGTGGCCGATTTCTTCAAGGCCAAGGGTCTTCTCATGCTCCTAATAAAAAGTTTGCTAATGACTACCCAAGGGCCCAAGGTTATGGTGGTGTGGTGCCTAATGTTATGTGTCCAGAATGTGATAGAGGCCATGGTGGTCTATGCAGAGGAATACTAATGTTTGTTATAGTTGTGGAGAAGTGGGTCACAAGAAGGTTGATTGTCCTCGTAATCAAAAAAAGGACAAGGATGTTCGTCCACAAGGCCGGGGTGAAAATGTAGTTCCTTTATGGAGAGGATGCCAATAAGGTAGTGCCCCAAGGCACAATCGGTTCTATGCTCTTCAAGGTAGGCAAGGGGTAGATGAGGTGCCTGATGTTGTCACTGGTATGTTAAAAGTCTTTGATTTGTAAGTGTATGCATTAATAGACCTGGGGCCACTCTTTCTTTTATTACTCCTTTTGTTGCCAAAAAGTTTCTTGTGGAGCCCAAATTGTTTTGTGAGTCTTATGAGGTGTCTACTCCCATTAGTGCATCTATTGTTGCTAGAAAGATCCATACAAATTATCCCAATTGTATTTTGCATAAAATTTTGCCTTGCGATCTTCTTGAGTTAGATATGGTAGATTTTTATGTCATTCTTAGGATGGATTGGTTGCATGCATATTATCCCTCTATTGATTGTAGAACTTATATTGAATTCCCAAATGAAATCGTCCTTGAGTGGAGAGTCATGATGTGGTGGTCAAGGTAGGTGTATCTCTTGCATTAAGGCCCAAAAGTTGATCTCGAAGGGGTGAGTCAAAAGTTAGGGATGTTGAGTCCAAAGTTCTTCCTATAGTGTCAGTTCTGCTGGTAAATGAGTTTCTTGATGTCTTCCGTAGTGACCTTCCCAGTGTTCCTCCCGAAAGGGAAATAGACTTTGGTATAGACCTCCTTCCTGATACTCAAACCATTTCTATTTCCCCTTACCGTATGGCCCTGATGGAGTTAAAGGATTTGAAGGAACAATTGAGGGATTTGGTGGAGAAGGGTCTTATTAGGCCTAGTCAATCACCTTAGGGTGCACCGGTGCTATTTGTGAAGAAGAATGATGGTTCTCTTAGGATATGCATTGACAACGGGCAACTTAATGGACCCACCATCAAGAATAGGTACCCTCTACCAAGGATTGATGATCTTTTTGACCAACTTCAAGGGGATAGTTAATTCTCTAAGATTAATATTCTATCCGGGTATCACCAAGTGAAAGTTAGAGAGTGTGACAATCCCAAGATGGCCTTACGAACTAGATATGGGCATTATGAATTTGTAGTTATGTCTTTTGGGTTGACAAGTGCACCGACTATCTTAATGAATCTTATGAATAGGGTCTTTAAACTCTACTTTAATTTGATTGTGATGGTTTTAATTGATGATATTTTGATCTATTCTCATAGTGAAAAGGAGCGTGTGAGCCAATTGAGAGTAGTACTACAAAGAATGAGGGAAGAGAAGTCATATGCTAAGTATGAGAAATGTGAATTTCTATTGAATGAAGTTGCCTTTCAAGGTCATGTGGTGTTGGGGGATGGTATTTAGGTGGATCCTAAAAAGACGAAAGTAATTAGAAATTGGCCTAGGCCTTTCACTCTATCGGACATTAGAAGTTTCTTGGGCTTAGCGGGTTACTACCGGAGGTTTGTGAATGGAGCCTCAATTAGCTCACGATATTTTGCCTCAAACTCCACATGTGGCGTCATATCCTTGGCTATGGTTGCCTCAATGAAAGGACCCCAAAAAGTGCCCGAAAATGTATCTCGGAAGTGCCCATAATTTTAATTTCTATATATCTCAAAATTCGTCTATGATATCGAAAATTCGACTTCATATTATTGATCCGAGGCAAAATTAAGTGGTAAAAATGTCTAACCCAATTTTTGAGTAACCCTATCAAAATTTGAAATTTCAAAATTTTTATTATTTAGTGTTGATCCGCGCCCCTGGCGAGACACGGCCAAGGCGCGGATCAGAGTTATTTGTTTCCACTTTTTTGGTTGTTCAGTCCAAGGCCTTTGGGTCTTGGACCTTGGTCTTCCATGCATAAAAACACCTATACATAGTCTTTTTTTAACCTCATATCATACAAGACATTCCCCAAAACCTTCTCAAGAACTTAGACAAATATTTCACTCAAAATCAATATCCTAAACTCATTTATGGATTCAAGAAATTCAATCAAGCTTCAAGTTCTCAACTCAATCTTCATCAAGGAATTCTCCGAAGTTGAGATATGTAGGTTTCAACCATTGGGTCCTTTAACCCATGGTGCCCAAGCTTCCTTTTTACGTAAACTGCATCTTCCTAAGTTGATTTACTTATATGTCTTCTTATTATGAATTTGACTATGAACTATGTTGGGGTTTAATTAAAGTGTGACTATTTAAACATGTTTGAGATATGAATCTAAGATCTATGATTAGTTTTGATGAGGGGTTTCAATATATTTTGCAAGGTGGTATTACCAGTGTAGGTGGGTTGATTTACTTCAAGTTCTCTTGCATGATTTCACTCTTCAATTGCATGATTTTACACTAGCATTAGACACCCACCAAGCATTTGATAAACTATCCAGTTTAGAGTTCTTAAGCAATTGATGATCTAATACATTGCCAATGAGTCAATTGACTTTATGATGATGAAAGTAATGTTTATCCATGTTTATTTCATACAAAGCATCAATTGTGTTGCAAGTTGATCACAAGTTGAGGGAGTGCTATACCTCAATCACCATAGATGGTAGGGTGCGATAACCATCAACCAATTTGGAGGGGGGAGGGGTTGAAATCTCAATCACCATGGATGATAGGGTATGACAAACATTAACCAATTGCGAGGTTGATACCTCAATAACCATTGAAGTCAAGGTGTGACAATCATCAACCAATTGAGGTATTGATACCTCAATCGCCTCTTCAAGGGGTGGTAGGCCTTGGACACGATGGTCTCTTACTACACATGTAATTTGTTCTATATAAGTATGTTTTACTTCAACTAACATTCATGCATGTCATATTGTTATATGCTCATCCATTGTCTAATTATGCATTTCAGTTATGTTTCGTATATATTGTTGCATTGTATCCTACATAATAGTACCTTAAGAAGTACTAATGCATACTCTAAGCCAACATGATGTCACTATGTAGGAACCAGAGCTCCTCACGATCATCCTCATCCTCCACGTGGCTAGTACTATCTTACCAAAGCAAGTTTAGTGAATCCTCAACTCTGGGGATGATATCTCTTGGTCTTATGTTATGCAAAGACTCTTTATCTATTTGTATGCTTTTGACTATGAGGGTGTGCCCAAAAAGTTGTCTTCGCCCCCGCTCAATTCTAAGTTTAAAGGTGTTGTTGGACAAGTTATGTAATGATGGTATGAGTTTTGACTCTCTTGACTCTTGTATGTGTTTAATGCTATTAAAGACTCTCTTAGCCCCTTTGCCCTTATTGATATTCTCTTATAGTTGTGTAATTACTTCCGTGAACAAGGATGTATAATGATATAATAAGAGACTTGTTTGGGGTAACTTCGGGTTCCCTATTCGCTGTGTCACATCTAGGCCCTAGGCATGGGTCGTGACACTCAACTATCTAGGGCAGAAACAACTCAACTTTGTTGCTCAAAGATAAGCGACTTTGCAAAAGTGGTCAATCGCACAAATAGAGGATCTAGTTAGAGGGGGCTGATCATTTGTGCCTTCTGTTTATGTGCTTCGGACAAGAGTAGAATAAGAGTTTGTAGTCATGGTGGAAGAAGATACACCTACCTTGGTGCCCAGATTTGTAGCTCTAGTCTCAAGGGACTCAACATCAATCTCCGACGTTGTGTCAATCGGCTTCTTCCTAGTACTGTTCTCCTTCATCCCGCAAGTACACAGCCTCAATCCGATGAATATCGATGGTCGCCGATGGAGTCACCTGTGTATCAATATTTTTGTTATTTGGGACCTCAGCTTGCTTGAATAAAGTTTTAATAATACTCGAGAATGGCAAAGAAGTTTGCTCATATTTTGCTCTGTAAAGGATCTTTGTGGTGATGATTGATCCAAGATTTAGCTCCTTTTTGTCCATGATACAACCCACTAATATGGATTTAGCATGATGTAGACTCATTCTGAGAAGGTATCAAATTACTACTAATGAATCCGAACCAGTAATGCGCATGTAAATTGAGCTCCTTCTTTTCAATGATTGCCCCCTCCTTCAACCATGAGAGGCATGGATCACAATCAGTGCAGCAAAGCATGGTTTTATATCTTCAAAAGGTTTGAAGCTGTAGTAGATCTTTCAAGAAGCTCAGACTCTGGAATGTGCAACTCAAAGCATCGTTAATTTCTGTCTCTCAGAATGGCACTTGGACACACCAAGCCTATAAAACCTCCAGGGGTTTTGATGCAATTCGTACCCTGCTTCTGGTCTTTGGAAAGAATTTCCATAGGCTTCATAGAATTCACGCACAACACTAGGCACATATGGGTCCTGAGGCTTTGTAAAGCTCTGAAAGTTATGCAATCTATGTACTTCCCACACCTCCGGGTACAAATTAGTCAATCCCTCCGTTGATAACGGCTTTTCTTCAAAGAATGTGTTGTGCCCTTTAGCCCTAAGACTGTTTAAGAACTTTATGGTTTTGGCTTCCAGAGTTTTCTTAGAGGCATGTGAGATAGTGTCATGTAGGGCCTTGGTTCGGAAATTTATGCCACTTTCGGTTGGACTCCCTTGGCAAGGGTGAACGCCTTGTCGATTTAGCTAGGACGTGTTTTCATTGGTCATTTTGCATAACATTCTTCAACATTCTTATGAGAAGCATTGACAAACAATCAGGAACTCATTTGATCGTATGAATAAATTTAAAACAAGCTGGTCATTTAGACTGCATATCATACTTGACAAACCGCCAAGCTGATTCAGCGGTTAGAACAACCATCACATTTATGAAGAAATTTCATCCTTGAGGCTACAACTACTTTTGATAATACTCATGCCCAATATACGATCCTCTGATTTGGTTCGGTGATAAAGAAAATTCATCGTCAAAAGTTGTACCAGTCCCTTAGGAAAGTTGTACCAGTCCCTTAGGAAAGACAACCAAATAACATGGTGTACGAGCTAGTTAAGAGCACTGCTTAGTGCATTTAGGTAGTCAAAATGACTATCACGTACTGTGACTAGCAAGGCCCTTCACCCATTCACCCAAAACTTGAACAATTTTCACAAACCACATGGATGAATTTCACATACCAACCCACCACAACAAATCAATACAAGCTTAACTATTGGCTATCACTACCACATGATTTCAATAGATATGCAGTTGATCAAATGATGATTTACCCTTAAGATTGACGTCATTCAATCTATCATAGGGTAAGTTCAATCACTGAAAGAGATCAGGGTTACTCAGATTTCACCCATAGCCTACAACAACAATCAATCCAACAAGCAAGCATATTTCAAGAACATATTGATATGATCATAGCCTATTTTCAAGTGACCACAACCAAACATCATAGCACACATAAGAATTTGGGTCAAACCCACAAACTAAAAAGTAATGAGAAAACATAAACCTTCATTCATATTTTAAGCTAACTCATTTATAACCCAAATTTCGACATTCATGAAGAGATATCCAAACCCAAAATAAAGCTTATAAACATGCAATACATGGTTCAAAAGAAACTCTAAACTCCTACCCACATGAATCTCTCAAGAATTTCAATGTATAAAGCATGATTATCACATCAAAACCCTTATCAATCTCACAAAAAATAGCTTCTTAAAGAACTAGAATAAGGCGTCAAAGTCATACCTTTACAACAATAAGGCACAATGACACATTTCGTGATGCCTTTTGATATTTAATCTCAACTTCCTGGTGAAATTTTTTAAAGAAAAGCAAAGGTAAGAGGTATGGCATGCGAGGGAAGGGAAAAGGAGGGAAGGTGGAAAGTGAAAGGGCCAAGGAATTTGAGAAGCCTTAAGTAGGTCGTTGAGCGTGCATGTTTAATGTTGCCAAACTACACTGCCTAGCATACTTGGTGCTATGCCAAACATGCTAGGGAATGCCTTCATTCACAGTGAGTTTACTTTGTCTTCCACCCAGAATTGCTGTGAAGACTTGCCATTGCCAATTGGGGTCAGCGATTCAACATTTAGACGTTTAACTTGCAAAAATTTACAGCACTTCCAGGGTCACCTCTTAACCCAAAATGCGATCAAATTGATCATTACCAATACGAATCAGCGATACGCGGAGTAGGCCCTCCTGGTCACCCCTATCAACTTGCCACTCCCATTTTTCTTATCAACCCTGCACAATTCGACGCCCATTATTCAAACTAGAAAGCAATAAAATACTCACCTTGGGTTGCCTCATCATGGCACGATGTCGTTTCTCTTAACCTCAAGTTACCGCTGATTGACCCATAATTAACAATACATCTGAATCATCTCCCAATTTTAAAGCTTTGCAAATGTTTAAAACAACCTCCTATCCATTCACTCCAAATTTCATATATCAACTCTCCGCATCAACCACAGCTTGCTCGATGTCCAAGAAAGGCCTCCCCAAAATGATAAGTACATCTGTATCTACCTTGAAATCCAAAATCACAAAATCTGCCGAAAGGATAAATTTATCTACCTTCACCAACATATCATGTAGAGTTCCCATTGGTCTCTTGATAGACCTATGAGCCACGAGCAGCTATATTGTAGTTGCTGAATGTTTTCCAAGCCCAAGTCTTCAAAAATAGCTAGGGGCAGATTTATGCTTGCCCCTAAATTGCAAAGAGCTTTACTGAACTTTGAGGTTCCTATTGTGCATGGAATGGTGAATGCCCTTGGCTCTTGTTTCTTAGTTAGCAGCTTTTGTGTCAGAGTTGCACTACAGTTGTAAGACATTTCAATTGTATCGCATTCAAGAGTCCTCTTCTTTCTCACTAGTTACCTCATGAACTTGGCATATCTAGGCATTTCAATTAGTGCTTCCACAAGGGTGATATTAATTGACAAAGAATTTCAAATAGATAGAAACTTTTGAAAGTTAGCATCCTCCTCTTTCTTCTTCAACCTTTGTGGGTAGGAGGATTCACTGTGACATGAGGTGCCTTCGGCCTTATAGTTGGAGATGAGTTTTTTGGGATAGCGTATACCACATTGACCCCACTTTTCTATTGCTTATCATTCTCAGGATTGCCGAGATCATCATCACCTACCATTGAAGCGTCTTGCTAATCATCCTCAACAATATTCATATCTTCTTTTGTTCTGCTTCTTTAAGACCTTCATCAACAACCAGTGATGGTGTAGTGCCTTTGATCAACTTTCTACTTCTAGTAATAATGGCTAAGCACTACTGACCATTCCCTTTTTGATTGACCACCATGTCACTGGGTAGATCTCTCTTGGGACGCTGGTTCAAATGAGCTAAATCCTAATTGAGTCTCCAAATGTTTAATGGACGCTAAATGCGACGTCACAATGTGACTCAACTGGGATAAATCAGATTTCAATTCCTTCAATACCATGTTTGAGGCCTCTACCTTACTCAAAATTCAAGAAAGTATATCCTTGGTTTGAGGATTCTCTTGATTTACCACTGGTTCAGCAGTATTCTCTCAACCATGTGGTGGAATGTACCTCTCTCGCTCACAATTATGCCATCCATCAATTTTGAGGTTGATCAAACCATGCTCAATCTCACCATCTAGATTTGTTGTTCCAACCTTGATTCTTGGGTGGCCTTTGAAAAGTAGGTTTAGAAGCTACCATTTGGTTACCCATGTAATGACATTCTTCGTTGTAACCACCTTCAAATAGTGCACCTACAAACATCTCCTCTCCAGTAGCTCCTGCTGCATGCACATTCTTGTGATTTCCACCCATGAAATGCTTGGTCAAAAGGTCAAACAGGGTTAACATCTTAGCCATGTTATCATCCCTTTCTTGGTGTTTGGCAAGCTACTCCTTGGTAGGGCCTCTATGGATTGAAGGGACTATATTATCTCTTGTGTACCATGCTCTACTAATATTGGTCATGCCATACAAGAGGTTGCAAGCTTCAGTGCATGATTGTATCATTAAACCTCTTCTTACTAGTTGATCAGCCCTCCTTTGTTTGCAGCATCAAGACTCACATAAAAGTATTGTAAAAGCATGTGGCCCGGACTCCATGGTTAGGATACAAAAGTAATAGTTTCTGAAACCAGAGCCACGTTTCATGTAATGGCTCAACCCTCTAGCTGCTTAAAGTTATGAATACTCTCTCTCAATTTATTCACCGTTAAGGTAGGGAAAAATCACTTTAGTAATGCAGTTTGTAGCTCCTCCCATGCAGCAATAAACTCGTAAGACAACTTTGCTACCCACCTCAATTCTTCTTCGGTGATTGAGAAAGGAAACAACCTTAGTCCGATAGCCTCTTGACTTACTACCCTCATGTTTAATAGGAGACACATATCAACAAAGTTCCTCAATTATTTATGTGAATCTTCATGGTCGAGCCCTCCGAACAATCACTTCAATTGGAGGAGTTGTAACATGATGCTTGTCACAAGAAAGTTAACATCTCCGGCTAATGGGGATAGTCAGATATCATCGGTGATTCCAACCCAATCTCAATTAACATCTTACATCCCATTAATGTCCTCGATATTCTCTCCATGAATGCTTCCATCATCCTCCATTGTTAAACCTAGTTTTCAACAACAAAAACAACAAGAAAATAGTAAAAAAAGAATTCTAACAACAAGAAAAAAGCTCAATAAACACTTCCAATATGAACACGTCGATTCCCCGGCAATGACGCCATTTTTTATGTTGCTCAACCCTACTACTCAAAGGCAAAAGGGTCAGTTCTCATCAGCATAATAACCTAACTTTAGAGGTCAGGGTCGATCCCACAGAGAATTGTTGCTCGAGGTGGAAGTGACTCGTTGAACCAAGTAATTGTAGGATCAAGGGGGTGACAATAAAAGATAAAATTTCAGCTAAAAAGTTATAATTAACGAATTAAACAACTATCAAGGGAAGATGTTAGGGATGTGAAAATATGCTCAATAATTTAATAAATGGTTTTAGATGCTTGACTATATGAGTTGATGTTGAGTGAATAGGTTATGTCTCTTGTGACCTAAATCACCTACGATATATGGGTGTTTCATATGAATGAGCTAAGATATCTCACGTGGACCACCGATGACACGCTTGTCCTAGGAAGTCTATCAAAACGCCCACAACTCCGACCATTATATCCATTCCGCACTTTAACAATCCTAGCTATGGAACAATCAGAGATCTAAAACCAAAACCCCAAGTTTGCAACCTTGAGATTCATACATTAATCTTAGGAACAGATATAAATTCACCCAAACAACTTCAAATAAGTCAAGACATCAGAATCCCAGCAAGAAAATTAAAGACCCACATCAAAAGCACACTCCCAACATGGGGGTTTTAGCCACACATGCTAGAATTAAAGATTTACTACCATACATAGTAGAAGAAGTTATGGGTAACAAGATTGAGTATAAATAAGTGGTTATCACAAGCTAATCCTCTCCAAATTGATGCCTAAAAGCTTCCAAGACCCTAGCCTCCCTTGTACTCTAAGAAGAAGGTTATACATACCACTACTATATTGTAATTGTTATGATATGGAATAAATAAATGATGTACAATGTCCATTCTATGATTTCTTATATACTCCATGCAAAAAGTGTGAAAGCTTGTGCTATGAAATGTCATTTAGCGGTCAAGTCTGACCATCACCGAGCACTTCGACAATGCGCTGAATGTGCACTTAACCATTTTCATATATATTTTCATGAGGCGTCTTCCCACTACAACATTAGGTAATGACTCTTTGCTCTACTTTCAAACTCAGCGATGCACCAAAATATCCATCATATCGCCCTTATGTCAGTATGTTTAGGCTTTGGATGCTTTAACTTTAGGTAATCATTTGTGCAGTTCAGCGTATCCCTGAGTATGTTTTGGGCCAGCTATCCTGAATGCACTATAGAATTAACCCTGAATCTTTGTTGTTGCACTGTTAGGAAATCTCTATGACCATTTGGCGGATCGACGAAGATGTCGGCGACACCATTTTTCGTTGCCTTTTAGCACTTTTGCTCATTTTCAAGAATTCCACCAAGTCTTACTCTTTTGCGCACTATTAACTCTAATTCCTTACACGTCACATACATGCTTGTTAGAAATTAGAATTATTAGCACACTAGAGCAATATTTCTTTGCAATTTAGCCCCAGAATGAGTTCGAAATACAAACTCATCATAAGGATAGATGATTATACATTGTTGTGATTTTGTTGATGGCTCGATAATCCACAAACATGCCACACATTCCATCTTTCTTTGGAACCAACGTAACTAGAATGGCACACAGACTCATCTTTCGCTCACATGGTTTTTTTTAAGGAGTTCCTCAACTTTACATTAAAGCTTTTTGGAGTCGTTCATGGTGCTCAGATAAGCCAGTTTATTGAGTAATTGAAATCTCGATACAAAATCCTTTGATGACCAGTACCTCAAAGTGGAGGTAATCCACTAGGAAGTTCTTTTTAAAAGACATCCTCATATTCCTGCGACAGAAGAGAAATAGAATGGGGAAGAGAAGAAAGAGATCAGTTAATGTGTAGCACATGATCACTATGTGTGATAAGGATCAATAATCCTTTGGCATCAACTTTCTATCTTAACTGGTGATAAGAATCAATGCTCTCTTTGCATTAACTTCGTCTCTTATCTCTTTGTACCTAGCCAACATCACCTTAGTCTTTCCCCTCTCTCTTTTGTTTTCCTGGACCTGTTCATCCTCCACTTGAACATGTTCTTCTTCACACTTCTTTTTTCCTCTTGATTCACGCATATATTTATACACTTCATTTACTTGAGAGGGTGACAATGGGTGAAGGACATAGTTATAACTGTCCAACACTAGTGAGTACTTCTTAGATATCTCGCCTACTTGGTTGCACGATCATATTGCCAAGGTCTTAGAAGTAGCACATGACAAGCTTGCATTGGCATCACATCACATAAAACTGTTGCCTTTTTTGTACTCTCAACTCTCCACACTCACTCAACCATTGATGTTTGTAAGGCATAACATTCTTATTGGTATGGAGTTTCAAGAAATCCTCTAATGCGGTGGTAGCAACATTTGAACATACATTATTACTGATCAAGGAACACATATGACCATTGATGAGACACTTGGAATGGAAGAAATTTTCTCTTTAACTCAAATCATCTCTGTCCTTGCTAATCATGACTCACCTCACCACGTATATAGGCATGGTTAACCATCTTTCTTGAGGCCAAGTATCTTCAACTGGATTCTTCATCATCAAATCATTAGGAATTCTATATCTCTCACTTCACATGGATATTATTCTCACCTTCATTATCATCATAATCATCCTCATTTTGAGGTTCATCTTCACATCCTTCTTTTTGTTCCACCTCTTCACCAAGGTATAACTTTCCTCCTGGGCAAACCATATTCAACTGATTAGGACACTCACATATCATGTGACCCCATCCTTTACATTTGTGACATGAGTTCCTTTAGGGTACTTGACTGGTTCTTTGTCACCTTCTTCTTTTGGTGGATAGTTTAGAGCATTGTAGTCAATGGCTTCCTTCTCATAATGCTTCTTATGATCCTTGCTTTTCTTCTGTCCCGAAGATATTTGAGCCTTTTCCTTGTTCTTACATTATGAAATGGAAGATGACATATCTTTGTACTTAGACAACTTTTCCTCCTTGAGTTCTCTCTCTATCTCATGGGCTGCTTTAATGATAGCATTCGAACTAATAAACTTGTGAACCCTTATCTAAGAACAAATCTCTTTGTTCAACCCTACGTTGAAGAGAATGAAGACATGCTCTTCATTCTCATTGTACTCTATCATCAAGATCAAATCTTGGGAACCATCATAGTAGGCCGCTCGTCTCTTGTTTCCATGCCTCAAATTGTTCAATTTTGCTAGCAACACTTGCCTATACCTTTTCGGTACATATTTGACTCTTGTAAGCATTATCGGTCCATGTTGATGGTAGTCCTCCTTGAAGAACTTTATGGAATCTCTTCATGTATTTACACTATGTAATTGCATACCCTTCAAATTGAGCCACAACAAAGAAACTTTTCTTGACCTCGATTAAATCATTAACTTGAAAGATTCTCTCACAAAGTGACTCTCACTCAAGATAAGCATCATGACTATATTATCCTTTGAAAGTTGGGAGACTAGTCTTGATAGAATTGATTCCTACATCTGAATCTCCATTTACTCATTGGCCAATATTATGAGGACCTCTTAGAAAGTCGAATTGTGGGTTACCTTGCGCTCTTCAAACACTTGTAGTTGGTTCACATTAGGTCTTCTTCCATGTAGAACCAGACCAAATCAACCTGAAACGACCCCAAAAGTAGCCGAAAATGAGCCTCAAAAGTGCCCTTAATCATAATTTTCATATATCTAAAAATTCTTGCATAATATCGATAATCCAACTTCATATTCGTGATTAGGGGAAATATAGAGTGGGAAATCAGTCTAACCCTGATTTTAGAGCAATCGTATCAAAATTTTATTTTTCATAATTTGCAATTTCTAGTGTTGATCCGCGTCCTTGGCGCAATGTGGCTAGGGCATGGACTAGTGTTTTTATTTTGCCAGATTTTGTTGTTCGGTCCAAGGACATTGGGTCATGGGACTAAGCCTGCCCATGCGTAAACATACCTATAAATAGCCATATTTTACCTTCATATCATATAAGATATTCCCCAATACCTTCATCAAGTGTCCCAAACTCATTTCTGGATTCAAGAAATTCAATCAAGCTTCAAGTTCTCATCCCAACCTTCATCAAGGAATTCTCAAAAGTTGCGGTATGTGGGTTTCAACTACTAGGTCCTTTCACCGATGGTGCCCAAGCTACTTTTTTACATAAATTGCATGTTTCTAAGTTGATTTACTTATGGGTCTTCTTATTATAAATTTGACTATTAACTATGTTGGAGTTTTGTAAAAGTGTGACTTTTTAAGCATGTTTTGAGCTATGAATCTATGATCTATTTTGAGAGTTGATGAGGGGTTTCAATGTATGTTGCAAGGTGGTATTACCAAGTGTTAGTGGGTTGTTTCATTTTAAGTTTTCTTACCTGATTTCACTTTTGAATTTCATGGTTTTACACTAGTATTACACACCCATCTAGTGTTTGGTAAAATGTCCGGTTTAGGGTTCTTGAAGTATTAATGATCTAATGCATGGCCAATAAGTCAAGTGACTTTATGAGTATGAAAGTAATGTATATATGTGTTGATTTCATAAAAAGTATCTATAGTGTAGCAAGTTGACCACATCTGGTTGAGGGGGTGCTATACCTCAATCACAATTGATGGTAGGTTGAGAAAACCATCAACCAAATTAAGGGGTTGATACGTCAATCACCATGGATGGTAGGGTGAGCCAACATTCAACCAAATTGAGGGGTTGATACTTCAATCATCATGGATGGTAGGGTGTTACAACTATTAACCAATTGAGGGTTGATAACTCAATCACCTCTCCAAGGGGGTGGTAGGACTTGGACATGATGCTCTTACAACACATGTAATATGTTCTATATAAGCATGCTTTATTCTAGCATCACTCATGCATATCATATTGCTATATGCTCATTTATTGCCAAACTATACATTTTAATTATATTGTCTATCTTTTGTTACATTGCATTCTACATACTTAGTACATTCAAATGTATTAATGCATACTTTATGCCTATATGATATTACCATGTAGGAACCGGAGCTCTTCATGATCATCCTCATCATGCATGTGGCTAGTACTATTTTGTCAAAGTAAGTTTAGTGAGTCCTCAACTTTGGGGAAGATATCTCTTGTTCTTATGATTATGTAAAGACTCTCATTATCTATTTGTATGCTTTTTGATTATGAGGGTGAGCCTAAAAAGGTGTCTTGGTCCCCGTTCAAATTTAAGTGTAGAGGTGTTATTGGACAAGTTATGTAATGATGCTATGAGCTTTGACTCTTTTGATGTTTTCTGATATGAAAGTTCTTCCTTCGCCCCTCATCTTTGTTTTATGCTCTTGCAGTTATTCAAATGCATTTGCGACCAAGGATGTGTAATGATATGATAAGAGCCTTTTTAGGGTCCTCTCAGGTTCCCCATTTACCATGTCACATCTAGGTCCTAGGCTGGGATCATGAAAAACTTGGTATCATAGCACTAGGTTGTTAATGGTCCTCGACATCCAACACACCACGTCAATTAGAATCTTGTTCAGGGTTGTGATGTGCACCACGACTATGAGCAAGAGGCTATGAGATGTTTTAGGAAATCTTTCCTTTCTTCTTACTCTATGTCATTGTAACAGCCCGGACCCCACACATGCATATATTGTCCGCTTTGCCAGCCATGGGTCGCCCATGCACCAGCGCACGGT
>JAPFFP010080074.1:0-22570 GCA_026153255.1 Solanum medicagineum | reverse complement strand
AAGCATAAACTATGACTTTACCATTTTGCATAAGCACAAAACCCAAACCAACTCTAGATGCATCACAATACACAATAAAACCCTCAAGCCCTTCCGATAATGACAATATAGGAGTAGACACAAGCCTATCGTTCAACGTTTGAAAGCTTCTCTCATAGTCATCGGTCCATACAAACTTAGCCTTCTTTTGAGTCAATTTGGTCATAGGGGAAGCAATGGAGGAGAACCCATTCACAAATCTTCTATAGTAAGCTGCAAGACCCAAGAAGCTCATAAAATTCGATGGGATCAATGGTCTAGGCCAATTCATAATCACATAGATTTTCTTACGATCAACTTTTATACAATTCCATGACCCAAGAATGCCACCTCCTTCAACAAAAATTTACACTTGTCATATTCAGCATACAATCTCTCCTCCATCAACTATTGCAACACAACCCTCAAATGACCCATATGCTCCTCCTACTATGTGAACAGATCAAAATATCATCAATGAGACCACAAAAAAGGAAACAAGGTATGGTCTGAAGACCCTATTCATTAGGTCCATGTAGATGGTCGGTGCCTTAGTCAACCTAAACGACATCACAACAAACTCATAATGCTCGTATCTAGTTCAAGAGGCCATCCTGGGAATATCACACTCCCTCACCAAGAGTGGCACCCAGATCAATCAAAGCATACACATCAAAGAAAAAGATTTTTCAACATACCAATAACAACATTGGGGGTCTCACAAACCTCTTACTTTCCATGTAGAGAATAAAATCACTTGTGCCTTGGGGCACCACCTTGAGGACAACCTCTCCCCAATAGGACCACATTAGCACCCCGAACCTTGCCACGGTTTCTTAGACAATCTACCTTCTTGTGACCAAGCTCCCCACATTCATAGCATCCATAAGAACCCTTCAAACATGGGCCTCCATGGCTTCTTACATAATTTATGGCACACATCAACAAGAGCAATCCCACTAACACCTTGAGGCCTAGGGAAATCATTGGCAAACCCCCTATTAGTAGCATCAGGAGGCCCTTGGCCTTGATGAAACTTAGCACCCTTTAGGAACTTACCCTCAAATCAGGCCCTCTTGGCCTTATGCACCCTTCTCTTCCTCAATTTCTCCTACTCTATTTGCTTGGCATAGGTTATCAACCGAGACAAGTCCATGTCATTAATTAGCATGGCAGACCAGTATTCTTCACTTACAAAGTCGGAGACCCCTATCAGGAGCTTATTCATCCTAGATCTAGGATTTGCCACCAAATGGGGAGCATACTTTGAACATTGATTAAATTTTAGGGCATACTCCCGCACATCATAGCACCTGGTTTCAAGTTCATAACTCTACCAGCGTTGCTTCCCTAAGCTCAATATGGAAAAACTGATTAAGGAAGGCCAATTTGAACTCCTCCCTAAGCACCACATTACCAACCCCCTTCTCACCTTTCCATTGCTCATACCAAATTTGGGCTACCACTTTGAGTTAGTACACTCCCAACTCCGCCTTTTCATTCGGCCTAACACCCATGATTTTCAAGATTTTTGGTAGACCTCATCAATAAACTCTTGTGAATCTTCATCCACCTTTGACACATGGAAAATCAGAGGATTCATCCTCATGAAGTCTCTTACCCTAGCTCCTGGGGTCGTAGCATGAGGGGCTTGGGCCCCTTGTTAGAATGGTTGGCCACCACTTGGGCAAGCGTAGTAAGAGAATCTCGGAGCTCACCATTTGTAAGTTTCTCCTCGAGAGTTTGGGCCCATCTTCCTCTAGTGTTAAGCATGATCTATTGTAGCAAATAATAATCATTAGGGGAAAAACTTACCACAACTCTATAGCATGACTTAGAATATAAAGAAGGGAAACATTTCCTAAAATGCCTCATTGCCTCCTATTCATAGTCATGGCGCGCTTCACAACCATGAATAGGACTTGAATCGACATTGTGTGTTGGACTTCGAGGATGACTTAACCTAGTGCTCTCATACCAAGTTTCCTACGACCCAAGCCTAGGGCGTAGACATGACACGGCACAAAGGAAACTCGAAGGAACCCCAAGCAAGCCTCATAAAGCATCATTACACATCCATGGTCGTGGGAGTAATAAATCAAACATCAAAGACAATTGAATGGGGAAAACAGGGCTAAGGGAAAAGCTTGCACAATATCAAGGTCAAAAGACAAGAGTTAAACTCATATAATAGATACTTAATATGTCCAACAAAACCTTTAATATAAGAGCGGGGGCCAAGACAAAGTAACCGGGCTCACCCTCATAGTCAAAATAAACAATAAAGATGAATGTCTCAATACATAACTAAAGAAGCATAGACTATGTTCCTAAAGTGAACGACTCACTAACTAGCTTGAATAGAACCAAACTAGTCACGTCGAGAAGGATGATCAAATTGGGCACCGATTCCTACATGGTGACATCATGTAGGCATAGAGTATGCATAAGATAGGCATCATAATCAAAATGCATAATACTAAGCAATAGGCATAATACACAATATGTCATGTATGATCAATGCTTAAGTAAAACATGCTTAAGTAAATCATGCTCATACAGGATATCATATGTATAAAAGAGACCAAGCTAGCTATTTAAAGGTATAAACCCCTTGGTGGTTGTGCGGTATAAATCACTCACATGGTTAATGGTAATCACAACTTACCAACACGATAACGAAGTATAAACCACTCGCACGGTTGATGAGTACAAACCCCCAACATGGTTACCCGGGCTCTTGTCCCCTCGGATCGGGTATGGTCTAATGTACAACTTTATATAGAGTATATCATATACATAAGCTCATTTCATCATAATATAGCTATTCGTATCATTTCTCATGCTTTGGACCTTCAACTCCTCAAGAAACCACATCCTAACATTTTATCAAACATTTAGAGGGTGTGTAATGCAAGTACAAAACCATGAAACATAGAGATGTAATCATTTAATCAAGTCCATTGTAAAACCATCAATTTAATACATTTCAACACCCTCAAGACATATATCAAAACCCCTCATCAAATCAAACAATGGATCCAAGATTTATAGCTCAAACATAGCAAAATAGTCACAACTTTACATAGCTTTAACATAGTGTGCAGTGAATTTCATAATGATCAAGACCCGTAAATCAACTTTAAATCATTTAATTTGAGAAAAAAGGAGGCTTGGGTATGATGGATGAAAGGAACCCATTAAAAAGCCCCACATACCTTGGCTTAGAGATGAACATAGTGAATATTGGAGATGGAGACCTGAAGTTTGAAGAAGAACCTTGAAGGAGAATCTTAGCTTGAGATGAGGGTTTGGGGGTTGAATTTTGGAGTGAAAATATGGGTAAGTGTTTTCAGGAGTATTGGAAAATGTTTAGGATGATTTGAGGGTGAAATAAGGCTAAGTACAGGTAAAAACATAGTTGGGAACACTTGCTTAAGACCCCGAAGCCTTGGACCGAGATAGAAATCACTAGCAGCAAAGTGCACAGGTCCGCGATGCAAACCTATCACGGTGACCAAATTAATACATGTCCGCAATGGTTGCGCGTCGCGATACTCTAGCAGATCGTCTCTAGAAATTGAAATTTTGGAAATTTTAAATTGTGTTTCGTTTCCACTAAAATTGGGTTAAACCCTTTTCCCTCTAATCTGGATCCCCTGAATAAGAATATGAAGCCGGGATTTTTGAAATAACAAACGGATCTTGAGATACATCAAAATTAAAATATGGTACGTTCTGAGGCATGTTTTTGGGAGCTTTTTGGTGTACATTCAAATGTACTAACACATACTCTATGCTTACATTATGTCATCATATTGGAATCGAGCACTACTTGAGTATCCTTCTCCACATAGTTAGTACGATTTCTCCCAAGTTTTTTGGTGAGTCCTCCATTCTGGGAACGATGTTTATGATCTCATGCTATGTTCTAACACTATCTTTCTTCTATGTATGTATTGACTATGGGGGTGAACCAGTTGCTTGTCTCGGACCCCGCTCTTATCTATGTAGTAGAGGTGTTGTTGGATATGTTATGTATTGAGCCTTGACTCTCTTGTTTGATGCTTATGTTATTAAAGTATTTTTCTAGCCCTTTTCCCTTATTTCTACTCTTATTATATTGTTTAATTGCTTCTGCGACCAATGATGTGTAATGATATGTTAAGAGGCTTACTTGGGGTCCCTTTGGGTTCCCCATGCGTTGTGTCACGTTTAGGCCCTAGGCTTGGGTCGTGCCATTTACTAGGATGAATCAACCGGAGTTCCATGTGTTTATGGTGGAGGAGGATCCCCAAAAATTCATCGATGAGATGTATAAAGTGTTTTCTATTATTGGGGTTAATTTGGAGGAACGGTGGTGATGGCAGCCTGCCAACCAAAGGGGTGGCTCAAATTTGGTTCTCTCAATGGAAGGTGGAGAAGCTAAATGACAATGCTATCACTTAGAAAGAGTTCAAAGCCGCATTTCTCAACTTGTTCTTTCCTATCGAGTTAAGAGAGGCCAAAATGATGGAGTTAATGAATCTTAAGCAAGGCTCTATGAGTATGAGGGAGTATGCCCTCAAGTTTAACAAGATCTCCAAGTATGTTCCACAATTGGTTGTCGAGCCTAGATCGAGGATGAACAAATTTTTGTAGGGTGTGTCCAACTTGGTTAATAAGGAGTGTCATACCGCCATGCTAGTAGGTGATATAGATTTGTCTCGGCTTATGACATATTTCGAGAGACTAAAGGGAGAGAAGCTTTGAAAGAGAAGGGTTGCTGAGTCCAAGAGGGCCCGTTTTGAAGGTAGGTTCCAAGGTTCTAAGGGTGGTTGGTTTCCTCAAGGCCACAAGATCCAAGGCCAAGGGCCATCCAATTCTTCCAATATGAGGTTTGCCAATGATAGGGTACCTAATCTGAGATTCAAAGGTGATAATGGCGGAATGACAAATCCTAGATGCCCAAGGGGTGAAAGGAATAATAGTGGTTTACGTTTGAGAATTTCTAATGCTTGCTTTCATTGTGGTGTGGTTGGCCACAAAGTTGTTGATTTTCCTCATGCTCAACCCAAAGGTAGAGATGGTTGCCCTCAAGGCCAAGGTGCTAATGCGGGCCAAAAAGGAATGGAAGGTCATCAAGGAGGTGCTCTATGGCAAAATAGATTCTATGCTCTTCAAGGGAGACAGTGAGTTGATGAGGTATCGGATGTTGTTGCCGATATGTTAAAAGTTTTAGATTTTGATGTGTATGTATTGATAGACCCGGGCGCCACTCTTTCTTTTGTTACTTCTTTTGTTGCCAAAAAGCTTCATGTTAGTCTTGAATTGTTGTGTGAACATTATGGAAGTGTCTACCCCAATTGGAGAGTTCATTGTTGCTAAAAGAGTCTCTTGAAATTTTCCTGTGTTCATATTGCACAAAGTCTGGCCTTGTGATTTTATTGAATTAGATATGGTGCATTTTGATGTCATTCTTTGGATGGATTGGTTGCATGCATATTATGCTTCTGTTGATTGCAAGACCCATAGGGTTAAGTTTCATTTCCCTAGTGAGCCTGTCCTTGAGTGGGAGAGTATAATGTGGTAGTCAAGGGTAGATTCATTTCTTGTCTTAAAGCCTAAAAGTTTATTTCTAAGGGGTGTCTCTATCATCTTGTAAGGGTTAGGGATGTGGAGTCTAAAGTCCTTTCTATTGAGTCAATTCCGGTGGTTAATGCGTTTCTTGGTGTCTTTCCTGATGAGCTTCCTGTTGTTCCTCTCGAAAGGGAAACAGATTTTGGTTTAGACCTCCTTCCCGATACTCAACCCATTTTTCTCACTTATCGCATAGCCCTGGTGAAGTTGAAGGAAAAATTGAGGTATTTGTTGGAAAAGGGTTTCATAAGGCCTAGTAAGTCACATGGGGTGCGTCGGTGTTGTTTGTGAGGAAAAAGGATGTTCTCTTAGAATGTGCATTGATTACCAGCAACTTAATATAGTCAGCATAAAGAATAAGTATCCTCTACCAAGGATTGATGACCTTTCTGATCAATTTCAATGGCTAGTCACTTCTCTAAGATTGATCTTCATTCCGGTTACCACCAAGTGAAAGTGCGGGAGTCTGATATTCCAAAGATGACTCTTCGGACTAGGTATGGGCATTTTGAATATATGGTTATGTCTTTTGGGTTGACCAATGCACTAACTATACTTAAGGATTTATGAATATGGTTTTTAAACCCTACCTTGTCTTGTTTGTGGTGGTTTTTATTGATGATATCTTGATTTATTTCCATAGTAAGGAAGAGCATATGAATCACTTGAGGGTGGTGTTGCAAATCTTGAGGGATGAAGGGTTGTATGGTAAATATGAAAAGTGTGAGTTTTAGTTGAATATGTTTGCATTTTTGGAACATGTGGTGTCGGTTGATTGTATTAAGGTAGATCCTTGGAAAACGGAGGTGATTAGGAATTGGCCTAGACCTTTGACTCCATCGAATATTAGAAGTTTCTTTGTTTTGGTGGGGTATTATCGGAGTTTCGTTAACTGTTTCTTTTCTATTGCTTCTCCTATGACTAAGTTAACCAAAAAGAATGCAAAGTTTGTTTGGAACGATGAATGTGAGAAGAGTTCCCAAACCTTGAAAGATAAGCTTTTCTCCGCTCCTATTTTGGCCTTACCGGAAAGGTGAAAAGGGTTTGTGGTTTTAATGTGATGCTTCCAGAATTGCTTTGGAGTGTGTGTTGATGAAAAATAGGAAGGTGATAGCATATGCCTCTAGTTAACTTAAGGTGCATGAGAAGAATTGAAATGACCCCAGAAAGTGCCTGAAAATGTGCCTCGGAAATGTCGGAAATGGTAATTTCCATATATGTCAAAATTTGTCCGTGATATCAAAAATCTGACTTCAAATTATTGTTCTAGAGGTCAAATTGAGTGGCAGATGGGTCTAAGCCCAATTTTAAAGCAACCATATCAAAATTCGAAAATCACAAAAATGCAATTTCCAGAGAGCATTCGCGCCCCTGGCACACCATAGTGTTTTTTAGGCTGCCAGTTTCTATCTCGATCCAAGGCTTTTGGGTCTTGGCCTAAGTGTTCCCATGCATTAAAATACCTATACTTAGCCATATTTCACCCTCATATCATTCAAGACATTCCCCAATACACTCTCAAACACTTAGACAATATTTCATCTCAAAATTCAAGTGTCCAAAGCTCATCTGGATCATAAGGATTTCATTCAAGTTTTAAGTCTCCATTTCCAATCTTCATCGAGAATTCTCCAAAGTTAAGATATGTGGGCTTAAACCATTGGGTCATTTCACCCATGGTTCCCAAGCTTCCTTTTCACCTAAATTGCACGATTTAAAGTTTAAACTCATGTATCTTACTTATTATGAACTTCACTTCACACTATGTTGGGATTTCATGAAATTGTGACTATTTTAGCATGTTTTGAGTTATGAATCAAAGGGCATTAGGTTCATAGCCCAATGGCCATTTTTCAACTCTATATCACTCAAAACCATCTCACAAACCTCTCCAACACTAAACGAAATATCTCATTCAAATTGAGGGGTTTCAAGCTTAATTTCAAATCTCAAGAACACCATTCAAGCTTCAAGTCTCCTTCAAGTCTACATCAAGAAAACCAAAGTTTAAGGTATGTAGATTCATCCATTAGGTCCTTTCACCCATGGAGCCGAAATCTTCCTTTTTATGAAAATTTGCATGATTTCGAGTTGTATTACTTATAGGTATCTATTATTATGAAATATGAACATGAAATATGTTATGGTTTTATCAAATATTGTTGGTTATGCATGAATATCTATTTTAAGTTTATACTATGAATTAAACTTTGTCTATTGAGACTATACATGATTCAAGCTATCAAGTCTATGAGCTATTGTGAAGTTTTGATATGATTTTCATGTATCCCATGATTGGGTTTTACCAAGATATTGGTGGAATGATTTACATGACTTTAAGATACATTGATTTCACTATTTCAAGATCTATACTCCTGCATTTTGCATGATTTGAACATACATCCATATGTGCCCACTATGTGTTTGATAAGATGTCTTGACAAGAATTCTCAAGTTTTCCAATGATCTATTGCGTGATTTTTACAAGTCTCGGTTGTTGATGAGTTATTGAGTTCTTATACTAAGGTTATGCTCTTGTGAATTGTGTAGCCTACTAGAAAGGATTATGACTATGTTATATGGCTTACCCTCTAGTACAAGGCCAATTCTACATGAAGGGATTATGAACTATGTTGTACACCTTACCCTCATGTACAATTCGATGTTATGAAATATTTTACACTCATGTGAAGGGGTTATGAACTATGTGGTACGCCTCACTCTCATATGCAATTCAATAATATGTAATACCTCATGCTTACATGTAGGGGGTTTGACCTATGCTATCTGTCTACCCTCACGTACTATTCATCATCACATGCTTACATGTAGGGGTTATGACCTATGCTACTTCTCTACCCTCATGTACTATCCATTACCTACTAGGAGGGGTTATGACCTACGCTATATCCTTCACCCTCTAGTACAAGGTATTTGGATGATCTATTCACATAACTTTGTTGTGTTAAACATGTTATGCAAGTATGATTATTCTCAAGCATGTTTTATCCTTTGCAATGATTAGACATGGCATATTGAGCTTATGTTCATTGATTATGATTATGCATCTCCTTATTATGGCGTATGATTTCTTGTTACATTGCATCCCACATACTTAGAACATTCAAACATAGTAACACATACTTTATGCCTACATGATATTACCATATCGGGACCGGAGCTCCTATCGACAATCTCCATGTGGCTAGTTCAGTTCTTGTGAAGAAAGCTAGTTGGTGAGTCCTTAAGTCTGAGGGTGATATATATTCTCATTCATGATTTATAGAGTCTTGTACTTATGTTGGATACCTAATAGATGATGGTGAGCCCGAAAATATCTTGTCCCCTGCTCCATTCTATGTAGAGGTGTCGTTGGATATTATGTCATGGTTTATCTATGTTCTTGGAGCTTGACTCTTATTACACTATTATTATTATAAATGTTTTTCCTTAGTCCTATTTTCCCTTTATATTTATTTGATTCTTGTGGTTGTCTAATTTGCTTCCGCAACCAAGGATGTGTACATGAT
Organism: Solanum medicagineum; assembly: GCA_026153255.1. NCBI lineage: Eukaryota > Viridiplantae > Streptophyta > Magnoliopsida > Solanales > Solanaceae > Solanum > Solanum medicagineum. The sequence goes on along the minus strand of JAPFFP010080074.1, from coordinate 13,403 downwards.
ATGCTAAAGGGCTTATTTGGGGAGTGGGTTCCTATTCGCTGCGTCACGTCTAGGCCCTAGGCTTGGTTAATGAAAAACTTGGTATCAAAGCACTATGTTGTTGATGATCCTCGAAATCCAACACACTGCGTCAATTAGAGTATTATTCATGGTTGTGAAGCACACCATAACTATGATTGGGAGGCTATAAGAGGTTTTAGGAAGTATTTCACTTCGTCATGGTCTATATCATGCTTTAGGTGTAACTATATGGTTTTCCACTAACTAATGCTCTTTGCTTTTCTAGATCATTCTGCTACCAAGAGAAAGACCAAGGAGGGCCCGAGCACACGCGGGACAACCGACTTATCCCGCTCTTCAAGCTCCTCAAGTTCCAAAATGTTGTTACTATGTTGGCCCATGCAATGACCAACCAATTGATTTAAAGGGCCCAAGCTCCTCATGCAAATACTTCGGCCTCAAGAGTGAGGGATTTTACTGGGTGAACCCTCCGGAGTTGTATGGATCCAAAGTGGAGAAAGATCCCAAGAGTTTATCGATGAGGTGTATAAGGTTCTATCCACTATGAGGGTGAATTCGGAGGAGAATGCGGAACTAGCGACCTATCAACTAAAAGGTGTGTCTCAAATTTGGTTTGTGCAATGGGAGTTGGAGAGTAGAAATCATGATGCTATTCCTTCAAAGGAGTTCAAGACCGCCTTGCTCAACCAACTCTTCCCTAATAAGTTGATAGAGGCTAAAATGATGGAATTTATAAACCTCAAGCAAGGTTGCATGACGTGAGGGAGTATGCCCTCAAATTCAACAAGCTCTGCAAACACGCTCCCCAATTGGTTGCCGAACCTAGATCAAGGATGAACAAGTTTGTTTCAAGGGTGTTCGACATGGTGAATGAAGAGTGTCGTATCGCCATGTTAGTGGGTGATATGGATTTGTCTCAGCTCATGACGTATGCCGAACAAGTTCAAGAGGAGAAGCTTAGAAAGAGGAGAAGTGGGGAGTCCAAGAGGGCTCAGTTTGGGGGTGATTTCCAAGGTGCTAAAGGTGACCATTACCAACAAGGTCACAAATTACCAAGCCAAAGGTCCTCTAGTGCTCCAAACAAGAGGTATGCTATCAATGGGGTGGTTAAGTCAAGGGTCCAAGTTGGTAATGGTGAGGCGAGTTTTCTAAAATGCCAAAAATGTTAAAAGCATTATCATGGGAAATGCTTGAAGGATTCAAATGCATGTTATGGGTTTGGGGGAGTAGGCCATAAGCTTGTTGATTGCCCTTAGTTCAAAACAAGGGTAAAAATGGTCAGCCTCAAGGGCAAGGTGGTCATGTTGACCAAGGGGTTCAAGAAGGCCAATAAGGGGGTATACCGCGACATAATCGGCTCTATGCTCTTCAAGGGAGGCAAAGGATGGATATGGTGCCAGATATTTCTACCGGTATGTTAAAGGTTTTCAATATTGATGTGTGTGCTTTGATAGGTCCAGGAGACACTATTTCTTTCATTATTCCTTTTGTTACTAATAAGCTTCTTATGTGTCCCAAATTTTTATGTGAATCTTTTTGGTGTCCACGCCCCCCTCCCCCCACTTATTGATGAGTCTATTGTTGCTAAAACATTTTATAGGGGATTGTCCCATGTAATTATTGCATAAAGTGTTGTTTTGTCAATTTGTTAGACTTGGCATGGTGGATTTGAGATTTGCCCTTACGTGGATTGGTTATATGCATATCATGCTTCCAACAATTGTAGAACTCGTAAGGTTGTGACGTGGTGGTTAAGGATAGATGTCCTATTTGATCAACAACAAGCAGCTAGTCAGTTTTCTTTTCTAAGATTGATCTTCGGTCTAGTTTTTCCACAAGTGGGAGTGAGGAAGTGTTGTATCCCTAAATGGCTATTCGGACTATGAATGAGCATTTTGAATTATGGTAAAATTATTTGGTTGACCAATGCATCCGCTATGTTTATGGGTCTCATAAATAGGGTCTTTAAAACCTACCTTTATATGTGTGTGGTAATTGTGTGGTTGGTATATTGATTTATTTCCAGAATGAAGAAGAGCTTGTGAGTCATTTGAGGGTGGTGTTACAAATATTGAGGGATGAGAAGTGATAGCTAAGTACGAAAAGTGAGGACTTTGATGTGGCTACAGAGGTTCCTTGGTTGGCTAGGTCGGGAGTGAGGTTGGATGAAGTTGAGAATGGTAGTGTAGTAGTTTGATGGTTCTAAATCCAATTTGGGTTGAAGAGGTCAAGTTAGAGTAGGACCTTGACCCCGCCTTGCTAGAGTTGAATGCTTGGGTGGAACATGGTGGAGTGGAGGTTTTCTCCAAAGGGGGAGATGGTGTCCTTAGGTACGAAGGTAGGTTATGTGTCCTTGTGTTAATGGTTGGGTTTACTTAAAAGTCTCACCCATGAAGGGTGTGGTCCGATTTGGCAGGGAAGGGAATTGAGCCCAAGGTTTGTGTGTTCTTAGAGTGTTTTGAGGAGTGTTGGTAAGGTCGCCCATGACTTGGAGTTGCCTATGGATATGAACATGGTTCATCCGGCCTTCCATCTGTCGTTGTTGAGGAAGTCTGTTGGTGGCTCAAGTGTTATAGTACCCTTAGAGATTGTGGGTGTTGTAGAGGATAATTTGACCAATGAGCAGGTCCCGGTGGAGATATTGGATAGAGATGTGAAAAGGTTGAGAAAAAAAGATGTAGTGTTCGTCAAGGTCTTTTGGAAGAATCATTAAGTCGAAAGTGTCACTTGGGGAGCCGGAGTAGACATCAAAATGTGATATTCATACCTCTTTCATTCTATTCAAGCTTAAGTTAGAAAAACTAAGCCTTTCTATGATTTCAAGTCTTCAAATTCATCCCTCAAGTCATGTTGCATGCATTCATGTTTATAGTAACAAGTTTATGGTGATTTATGACATTCATGTGAGATATTTGAAAATGATGTTTACGTGCATTTGTTGCATTCGTGTCGGGCTGAAACCTTCACGGTTGAAACTTTTATACTTATTTTTTTGACATTTGGGGACGAATATTGACAAGAGGGAGATATTGAAATGCCCCCAAAAGGTGCCTCGGAAATGCCTATAATTGTAATTTCCATTTATCTCAAAATTCGTGCTTGATATAAAAAATCTAACTTCATATTCTCAATCAGAGGGAAAATTTAGTGGGAAATAGGTACAACTCGGATTTTAGGAGACCCATAGTGAAAAATAATTTTTGCTAATTTTTCACAGGACAGTGTCCATCCACGCCCAAGCCGTGACGCACCAGGGGCATGATCTAGTGTTCCTTGGTCCTTCACGAATGGTCCGCATCATGCCTAGTGCATGGACCAGTGCAGGTTTTTCCTTGTTTTTCATTTTCATCCAAGGACACTAGGGTCATAACCCAATGCCCATTTAAACGAGAAATCTCCCATACTTCGCCATTTTTCAACTCTATATCACTCAAATCCCTCACAAAACCTCCCCTAGACTTAACTCAATATATCATTCAAATTCAAGAGTTTCAAGCTTAATTTCAGATCTCAAGAACGCCATTCAAGCTTGAAGTCTCCTTCAAGTCTACATTAATAAAACCAAAGTTTAAGGTATGTGGGTTTCATCCGTTGGGTCCTTTCAACCATGGAGCCTGAATCTTCTTTTTTATGAAAATTTGCGTGATTTCAAGTTCTATTACTTATGGGTATCAATTATTATAAACTATGAGAATGAAATATGTTGGAGTTTAATCAAATATAGTGGGTTATGCATGAATATCTATTTTATGTTTATATTATGAATTAATCATTGTCAATTGAGACTATACATGATTCAAACTATCAAATCTATGAGCTATTGTGAAGTTTTGATATGATTTTCATGTTACCCATGATGGGGTTAAGCATGATATTGGTGCTGATTTACATGACCTTAAGATGCATTGATTTCAGTATTTCATGATCTATATTCTTGCATTTTGCATGATTTGAACATATGTCCATACGTGCGCACCATGTGTTTGATAAAATGTCTTGACAAGAATTCTCAAGTTTTCCTATGATCTATTGCTTGATTTTTACATGTCTCAGTATTTGATGAGTTATTGAGTTTTATGCTAAGGTTATGCTCTTATGAATTGTGAAGCCTACTAGAAAGAGTTATGAACTATGTTATGTCTTACCCTCTAGTACAAGGACACTTTATACATGAAGGGTTTATGAACTATCGTGTACACCTTACCCTCATGTACGATTTGATGTTATGCAATATTTTATGCTCATGTGAAGGGGTTATGAACTATGTGGTATGCCTCACCCTTATATGCGATTCAATAATATGTAATACCTCATGGTTATATGTAGGGGTTATGACCAATATATGTTATCTTTCTACCCTCATGTACTAATCATTATCACATGCTTACATGTAGGGGTTATGACCTATGCTAGTTCTTTACCCTCATGTACTACCCATTACATACTAGAAGGAGTTATGACCTATGTTATATCTCTCACCCTCTAATACAAGGTATTTGGATGGTCTATTCAGATCACTTTGTTGTGTTAAATAAGTTATGCAAGTATAGAATTAGTTTTGAACTAATATAGGATTAATGTGGTTTAGTTGTTGAAATATGTTCAATTATAGTTTGATTAATGTTTAGTTTGATTTATTTTTTAAAATGATGTGATTAAGTTAGTGAATTTAGTTTAAAGCTTGTCACAACCCAAGCCTAGGGCCTCGACATGACATGGCGAATGGGGAACCTAAAGGGACCCCAAACAAGCCTCTTAGAATATCAAATACACATCCTTAGATGCAGAAGCAGTGTAAACAATATTCAATGTGACAATAGTAAAGAGTTAAGTGGGACTAAGGGAAATCTTTCATATTAACAAAATCATAGGAAGAGTCAAGCTCAAACATAGACGACCATAATATCCTACAACACCTCTACATTGATTGGAGTGAGGGCCAAGACACTTTTGGGGCTCACCATCAAATGATATGGATCCAAAAGTATTAAACAAGTCTTAACATAGCATGAATGAAAGATAGATATTACCCTCGGAGTTAAGGACTCACCAAAAGCTTTCTTCAAATAAACTGAACTAGCCACATGGAGGAGGATGATCACTAAGAGCTCTGGTACCTACATTGTGATGTCATGTAGGCCTAGAGTATGTTTTAGTACTTGGAATATACTAAGTATGCGAGGCGCAATGCAACAAGAACATAAGGCATAATAATTAAGATGCATAATCATAATCAATGGATACAAACTCAGTTTGACATGTATGATCATTGCTTGTATTAAAACATGCATGTAAATATTCATCTTGTATAATATAACATACATATGTGGGAGGAGACCTTAACCAACATATAAGACCAAGCGAGCTACTACTTAGAATCCCGATGCATGACACCCGACCGGAGAAGGTGTGGTCTACATGCCAAGGTAAACCTAGATGGATCCACTAGTAAGTCCTTTATGGAATTAATATAATCCTATGGTGTCATATAGTTTAGATACTAAGACTTTATAAAGGACCCTTTGAGTCAAGCCCCAACCTTAAGCCTCAATCGATGCTAAGTCAAATCCCGCAGAATACTTGAAATAATATAAGTTTAACCATAACTTGCATAACTTGTAAATGACATGATAACATGGCATGAGTAGCTCATCACATACTTGACCCTTACATGGGCTTATACCATATACTAGAGGGTAGAAAAGAATACTTGGACTTGACCCTTCTAGTAGGTATTGCATTAGACATGAGTGTAGAAACTTGTAACATGCTTGACCTCTACTAGTGAGCTCAACTTGAACATGAGGGTAAAAACAGTAATCATGCTTGACCCCTCAAATAAACATACTTTGGTCACAAGAGGGTAGAATTATAGAACAAGGCTCAACCTGTTACTTGTAAATCATAGAAACATTTCATGAGTTTAATACATGATTGGGAGCCCATAATTATTATGAAAAACACTTGACTTGCCAATCATGCAATAGCCTTTCAACAACATAAGAGTCCTCTTCATGTAAATTTAGTCAAACATGGTGAGTACATGTACACATGTACAAAATCATGCAATTCAAGTGTGTAAAATAAGAATGAGTAAAATGAATTCATTTTGAAGTCACTTAAACCAACCCACCAACACTGTAGTAAAACCCTATATTTTTGGGCATCATGAAATCCATCTGAAAAGTTCACAATATTTCATAGTTCTCATACCTCATATCATTCATAGTCTCAATAGACATAAATCAACTCATGGAATGAGCCTAAATGGATATTCATGAATAATCAATTAATACTTGATAAAATCAAACATAATTCACATTTATAATGTACAATAAGAGATACCCATAAAGAATAAAACTTGAAATCATGAAAGTTTCATCAAAATAGAGGGTTGGGCTACATGAGTGAAAGGACCCATGGATGAAGACCTACATACCTAAACTTGAGATTTCCTTGAAGAAAACCTGAGAAAACTTGGGGCTTGGATTGGGTCCTTAAAATCCAAAGAGTGCTGTTGAGATTCTTGGAATTGAATGGAGGATTAGGTAATGATTTTAGAGGGTTTCTTGAGAGTTTGAATTTGAAAAATTCCTAAGAATAAAGGTTTTCACATTTAAATGGGTATTGGATTATTACACAAATGCCCAACAAAGGAAAAATTGCACTGAGCCACACCCTGGTTGCGATGCGGCTCCGTTGCAAATGGCCACTATTTCAACTCCCAGTTGTGAAAATTAATTTTTTTCTACGGAGCTGCTAAAAATTGAGGGCCACCCTTTTCCTATACAATTTTTCTCCCTGAACAAGAATATGAAGTCATATTATCGAAATCATATATGGATTTTGAGATATGCAATAAATATGATATAGGGCATTTCTGAAGCACATGAGGGTTGTTACAAAACTAGTTTAAAGATAATGTGATTTAGTTGTTTGAATTAGTTTGTAACAGAGGGTAATTGTTGTCTTGTAACAGACTTCGATTTAGTTGTTAGAATCAGTTTGGAACTAGTTTAGCATTAATGTAGTTTAGATGTTCAAATGAGTTCAAATGTAGATTGATTAACATTTAGTTTGATTTATCTTTTAAAATGATGTGATTTAGTTAGTCAGTTTAGTTTAAAACTAGTTAAGAGTTAATGTGATTTAGTTGTTAGAATTAGCTTGTGAAAAAGTATAGTTGTTGTCTTCTAATAGACTTTGATTTAGTTGTTAGAATTAGTTTGGAATTAATTTAGCATTATTGTGGTTTGGTTGTTGAAATAAGTTCAAATATAGTTTGATTAATGTTTAGTTTGATTTACTTTTAAAAATGATGTGATTTAGTTAGTGTATTTAGTTTAAAACTAGTATAGAGTTAATGTGATTTAGTTTTTGGAATTAGATTATAAAAAGGTATAGTTGGTATATTGTAATAGACTTAGATTTAGTTGTAAGATTTAGTTTGGAACTAATTTAGCGTTAATGTTCTTTAGTTGTTGAAATAAGTTCAAAATGTAGTTTGATTTATCTTTTTAAAATGATGAAATTTAGTTAGTGGACTTAGGTAAAAATGAGTCTAGAGTTAATATTTTCATGCCTCGAGCCTACACCCTGGATGTAGCGGGCACATGAAAATCATTTTTGGTCTCAAGCGAATCACCTGGCCTAGCTAACTTACTCAGTGGAAGACAATAATATCATAATGACTTAGAATAGGGTCAATATTCGTAAACTCAGACATACAATAATAATATATAAAACTTTACTCAAGACTTTCAAACAACTTCAAGGGAATAAAACGAACAATATCTTTCTAGTCCATTAATCCTTTAAAGTACTGACTCTGAACTAACTACCTGGGTAGGCCCACGGCTATCTCAAATGAAATAAATACAAAAGAAATAAAGACTCCCGACCTCCTCTGAATGCAAAAAGGCCTCACAGATTGCTGATAGTGATTACCTTGCCAATTGTTGATAGTGATTACTTTGCTAAATATCTTCTATCATAAGTTCCTGACTCTGCATTATAAAATGATGCAATACCAAATAACATCAGTGCATGGAATGTACAATATGTAAGATGGTCAAAATGTGTAAAGACATGATACTCAACTTTAAACCTTAACTCTGAGATATCTTAGTTAATTAAAACATGTCATGCAAGTAAAAATATGCTTCAAATGTGCTTAAAAATGAAACTCATATTAGAGGAAATACTTGTTTTAGTGCATTATTGAGCACAACTTAATGTTTGAAAGACATAATAGTTAAAATGTTCAGATATAAAAAATAGCTCAACTCAACTGAAATATGCAACATAATAAAAGTAAACACTTTAATAATGAAATAATATAACTCAGAATATAAAATAATAATATTCACTTGGGGAGTTTTTCTAATTGACAAACCATCACTATGAACCTCGTGATGATACAACGTCTTTTCCATGTTGCCAGAGCCATCTCATAATTTTTCAGGGTAACGGATGAAGTACTAGGGGAGTGAATCTATCCTAAATCTTGACCATCTCAGTGGCAAATGAGGAGTTGTACTCTTGGTATAATCAGATCCTACGCTAGCTACATAGTTTATGGATAGAGTTATTATTACTTTTATACATATTGGTGTTCAATACTACTTCCAAAAGTATAAGTTATATGCTTATACTTAAAGAATATATTTGCTCAAAGTATTACTTTTCTTCTCTTTTACTATTAGCCCAACTTAGTATTATGTTAATGTTCTCAACATTGTCTAAAATCATAGGTTTCATGTGTTACTGTTCATAAAATAATTATGCTATTACTTTTCTTCTGTTTAAAGAAAGACTTGGAAATTCATAGATTTTTGTAATAACTTTAGCGTTTAACCTATTTAGCAGTTAAAAGTAGTATCTCAACTTAGGACCTCAAGACAGTACAAAGTTTTAGTAATATCATGCTTTTCTTCAAAAAAAAGTAACATAACCAAGAACATTTACCCATAATGAAGAAATCTTATTCAACTAATATTTGGATATTTGAAGAAACTAGTAGATACATAATGGTAAGATAATGCAATAGGAATTTTGTTAAGATAATGCAATAGAAATTTTGTAAGTGTTACATACCTGGAAGAACTAGATACTAAAATTTTGAAAAATCGGCTAGCTTCTTTTGAAACCTTAGCTTTTCTCCTGTTGAAAACTTGTTCTAGGTTTGGAGAATATTTTGAGCATGATGTTAAACAATAGCATTTGGGATTTAATTAGGTAAAAAATTGTCAAGTTTAGGCTTAGAAAGGGTGAGAAAGGATGAAAATTAGTCTTTTCTTAAAAACACTATCCAAGTCACCTATAGGACTATCTATGGTCTGTAGAATTTTATAGAACTCTAAAAGTCCATTCGTAGAAACAAGGGTGGATTTTGTGGTCCTGGAACTCATTCTATAGGCCAAACTATGGACTGTAGAATCCTATACAACCCATAGTTGAGTTAGTAGAGTTTAGGACCCAAAATTTGAATTATAGGAGCCAATCCATTAGATGGTAGTATGGGTCCCTAGTCCAATCTATAGCCCTTAGGTCAGGGTCATAGGTCCTGCCTTCAGAAAAATTTGCTCTAGCAATATGTAGTAAAACAGTCATAACTTTTTGCTCTGAACTCCAATTGAGGCAATACTGGTGGCATTAGAAAGATAATTCAAATATATTTAAGTTGATATGTCATGGAACCACTAGTTCTTCGTGTTTTGAGAGTATTAATCATTTGATTACTCTTAGATAATCTAATATGAAAAACATAATCAGTTAGAAGGTTTGAACTCAACTAAGTACTAGGGGTCTCTGGTGACCCTAAATCACTTACAATACACTTCCCACACATAGAAATGAGCCTCAAAATATAGGGATAGGTAAGGTGTCACTACGTTCAAGCTTATATGCTTACAATGAAAAAAATTCAGATCTTATGAATAAAGTGATGAGGTGCTACAAATGTGAGTTAGTTGTTGAAATTAATTTGTAACAATTTATAGTTGTTGCCTTGTAATTAATGTCACGACCCAAGACTAGGGCCCAGACGCGACACGACGCATTGGGAATCCAAAGGGACCCCAAGCAAGTCTCTTAACATATCATTACACATTCTTGGTCATGGAAGCAATAAAATAACAATAAAAGATAATAAATAGGGACAACCAGGGCTAAGGGACATCTTTCATAGCATAAAACATCATAGCTTCAAGAGAGTCAAGGCTCATAGCATGAATACCTATCTTGTCCAACAACACTTCTATACAGAGAACTTAAAGGGGTCCAAGAGAAGCAACCGGGCTAACCCTCATAGTCAAGCACACAATAAATAGGAAAGAGAGTTTTTATACATAGCATAAGACCAAGACATTGTCCCTGAAGTTGAGGACTCACTACTTTCTTTGTAGAGAAATCTTACTAGCCACGTCGAGGAGGAGGATTATCAAGTGAGGTTCGGTTCCTATCGTAACATCATATAGCCATAGAATATATGTTAATACATTTGAATGTACTATGTATGTAGGATGAAATGCAACAATAGATAAACAAAATAATCAAAATGCATATTTAAGCAATAGATGATGGTATACCAATATGGCATGCATGAATGATGCTTGAAATAAAGATGCTTAGATATGGAACATATTACAAGTATAGGAATAGACCATCATCATAGACCAAGAAACTTAGTACTTGGAATATAAGGTAGACCACCCCTTAGAAGTGATTGAGGTACCAACCCCTCAATTGGTTGATGGCATAGCACCCCACCTAGGTGATTGAGGTACCAACCCCTCAATTGGTTGATGGCTGACTGCCCATTCGAGATGGTTGAGGTACGAAGCCCTCAATTGGCTGATGGCATACTGCCCCCATCCGAGATGATTGAGGTACCATCCCATCAATTGGTTGATGGCTTACTATCCCCATCCGAGATGATTGAGGTACCAACCCCTCAATTGGTTGATGGCATACCACCCCCATCTAGGTGATTAAGGCATCACCCCTCAATTGGCTGTGGTTAACTCATAACACAAGGATACTTCTCATGACACAAACATATACATACTTGTCATGAAATCAACACATTTTTATCACCCTTTCTTCATCATAAAGTCACTTAACTCGTATGTCAAGCATTAGGCCTTCAACAACTCAAGATACATTAACTAGACATTTCATCAAACACTTGATGGGTATGTAATGCTAGTGTAAAACCATACAATTACAGAGTGAAATCATGCAAGAAACCTTGAAGTAAATTATCCCACAAATACGTGGTAACATCATCTTACAATGTACGTCAAAACTCTTCATCAAATCTCAAGATAGATCTAAGATTCATAGCTCAATACATGCATAAAAAGTCATACTTTTACAAAATCTCAATATAGTTCATAGTCAAATTTATAATAGAAAACCCATATGAAAAATCAACTTAAAAACATGTATTTTAGGTAAAAAAGAATTTTGGGCACCATCGGGGAAAGCACCCTATGGTTCAAAGTCACATACTTTTACTTTGGAGAATTCTCGATGATGATTGGAAATGGAGACTTGAAGCTTAAGTGAAATCCTTAAGATTCGGATGAGATTTGGGACATGATTTTTGGGGTGAAATATTTTCTAAATATTTGAGTGAGTATTGGGGAATGTTTTGTATGATATGAGGGGTGAAATATGGCTAATTATAGGTACTTTCACACATGGGAGGACTTAGGCCCAAGACCAAAAAGTCTTGGACAGAACAAGAAAAATTGCACACAAAATACACTGAGGCGCGCCCTTGGCGGGTCGCACCTTGGGCACGAAAACCTTACTAGAATTTGCATTTTGGAATTTTGAAATTGTGATTTGTTTGCTCTAGAATCGGGCTTAGACCCATTTCCCACTCAATTTGACCCCCTTATCAAGAATATGAAGTTAGATTTTCGATATTACACTCAAATTTTGAGATATTTGGAAATTACAATTTCGGGCACTTCTGAGGCACATTTTTAGGCACTTTTTAGGGTCGTTTCAATTAAGGTTGGCAACGGACCGGACCGGAGCAAATGGACCAGTTTTACCAGTACCGGAACGGGAACCGGTTCTGTGGGAATCCTTTTAGTTCCAGAATTGATTTTACCGGAACTAGGTTTACCGGCTTTTTAGGGTGTTCCAACTCGGTCCCCCAGTTACCTAGTGGATACCGGATCGGAACGGTACCGTAACGGGAACTGTACCAGTTTGTTTTGTAGTTTATTTATATTAGACTTATATATATATATATATATATATATATATTGTGTATAGCTGTATTATTATTTAAATATTCATTATATTATTACTATAAAAAGTTATTAACTTTTAATAATCTAATTATTATAAAAAGTAACAAAATAATAAAAACTTTAAACTTTTCAAATTTCAACTTTGAATTTGAATTTTGAATTTTGAAACTTGAAAATTTTAAGTTGTAAGTTGTATAAGTTTAATAAGCAATTATTAGTTTATAAATTACACAAGTACAAGTTACATAAGTTTAATAAATTTTTATTTTTTTATTGTTAAGTTATTAACTTGTATTATATATATTATTTCTTTTATCACTTTTTAATGTTAAGCTATTAACTTATATTATATATATTATTTCTTATATTTACCAACTTATTATTATAAAATGATATAAAATACAAAAAACTTTTAACTTTTAATATTTAAAAGAAAAATCATATATTTATTCAAAATTTCAAGTAAATAAAATTGTACAATATTCAAAATTTCAAGTAAATAAAATTGTACAATTACAAATAATAAAAAGAGTTAGAGTGTCTAATCTACACAACCACCTTTTAGCAAGGGTTCTTCTTAAACTAGGTCTCTAATATTATACTAATATTCATAATTGTAACATACAAGCATTTGTTGGCGTAAATTATCTATCATTTCTTGGGAAAGATTCTCCGAGAGTTGCACATGTCATTGTTCCTCCATTGCTTCCATGTCATCGTCACTGTTCCCTCCGAGTATTTCAACAATTTCATCTTCTGCTTGCGCAGATAATTTTGGCAATCCAAAATTCCTTCTTTTGGCATTGATCCAATCCCTAAACAATATCGATATTTCTAAACTATCCTTTGTAAGTGAATATCGATGATCTCCAATTTGAAATCCTGTCGTACTAAAAGCTTGCTCTGAAGCATCCGATGATGCTTGAATAGCTAACACATCTCAAATAACTCTAGCAAGTTTTGGAAATTGCTCCACACGGTTCCTCCACCATCTCAACAATTGAGGGTCTCCATTGTCGTCGTTAATCTTTTCTGTCACGGCCCAGCCCCGGGGCCATGACTTGTGCCGACTAGGCACTTAACCCATTATCAAATCATAGACATCCTAAG
>JAPFFP010080057.1:0-46121 GCA_026153255.1 Solanum medicagineum | reverse complement strand
GGCTACCTACTGGAGCTTCGACCAAGCACCACCGGTCAATTCCGCTTTGGGGCCACCCCTGACTCTACCATTATTATAGGGGTATGGGGTTCGAGACAAAGAAAGATCAAGGCAGCATATCAGTTGTTCCTTTATACTTTACTTGGATCTGTTTTTATGCTATTAGCTATTCTGTTGATTCTTCTCCAAACAGGAACAACCGATTTACAAATCTCATTAACCACAGAATTTAGTGAGCGGCGCCAAATCTTTCTATGGATTGCTTCTTTCGCCTCTTTCGCCGTCAAAGTGCCTATGGTACCAGTTCATATTTGGTTACCCGAAGCTCATGTAGAGGCACCTACCGCAGGATCCGTCATCTTGGCAGGAATTGCTTTAAAATTGGGAACCTACGGGTTTTTAAGATTTTCAATACCCATGTTTCCCGAAGCGACACTTTGTTCCACTCCTTTCATTTATACTTTAAGCGCGATTGCTATAATATATACTTCCTCGACCACTTTAAGGCAGATCGATCTTAAGAAGATCATTGCTTACTCCTCAGTAGCTCATATGAATCTGGTGACTATTGGTATGTTTAGTCGGGCGGCGGCCGTTAGGTCACCTATTTTGAGTTATGGACACACAAGGCCAAAACATGTGTGCCGGGCGCGCGACCCATCAACCTACTAGCAATGGGGGAGAAAGCATAGCATGTCGCAATAAAAGCTTGATTCGAGGCGTCAGCAAAACACTGCCGTCTGTTCCAAAAACAAAAGCCCCTTAGCGCCCCGGGACGGGAGTGGGGGACGGCCCTACGCGCAGGCAACAGCAGCACCGGCTCTACGAAGTCAGAATCGAATCTTTCTGTTGGCTTTCCCAATTCATTCGTGAATAATAATTCAAGGGCGTGAAGCGAGTACTTCTAGCTGCTTCGCCTCCTTGCCTACAAAGCGGAGCGAGTTCAGTCGTCTTCCACTAAAAAGGAGGCGCTAAGAAAGAAGAAATGCAGCCTACGCTCGGAACGAGTTCTGGGCTAAGGATGAAGCAAGTGCTTTAACCCTCCTATTGATTCTTTCTGGTAAATCCCTCTTCGCCTCGACGGTGACCAAAGTACTTGCAGCCTCGATTTAAAATCTTCCAACCGCCAAGGTTGATCACCTTTTGATAACATGAGACGGCCAATAAGCGATGACTTGCACATATTTACCCGTTGCTGATATCGTTCCTCGTCAATCATGACGGCTTTTTCACCCGGAATCAATGGCGGGGAGACATCATCCTGAATGTGATTTGGCGCAGTAGGAAACCCTAACCCTAGCAAAGGATTTATGGGAGACGTTGCCTGAAGGAAGTTAGGGGAATTTTTACCCATTAAACTCTATCAATAAAGATTTCAGCTAGCACAGTCATCAACAACCCAACTAGGGACTCATACTCAATCAATCATCATTTTTAAGCATTCAAGGCTCTAGACGTCCTCCTAAATTCATTATTCAAGTCTTTATAGACAGGAACTCTGGAGGTTAAATGACAATCATATAATGAATAAATATGCAGTAAACCTTAAACATGATGATCATCAGTTCATGATATAAAATTTATGGGTTAAGGAATTTAAGATATGAATTCAAAATTATGTACAAAAATTTAAGCAATTATTCAAGAATTTAAAATAGTCAATCAAAAACTTAAAGAAGTTACTCAAGTACCTTCAAGAATTCATAAATCAAAGCCTTTAGACATAAACTTGCTACCTTAACTCAACCTTGGCAAATGGGAGATCAATCACATGCTTTTGGGTAGCCTTTACATACCTGGGAATGGAAATCTTTTGAAGAATTTGGGAGATTCTTGAAACCCTTGCTTGACTCTCCTATTCTTCTCGCTAACTTAATGTAAAATTGATAGACTTAGAATAGTTTTGAGTTTAAAAATCCTTTTGTATGAATTCTACTTTAAAAACTGTATGGGGGATATAAAAATATGCCTGGAAGGACGAAATTTCCCTTCCCGAATCAAAATAGAAAAACTGCTCCTCCCATGTCGCGCACTAGTGTAAAAACACACTTTTTCGCCAATTTTTGATTTCCGTCAAATTTTTGAAAAAAAGCAAAGTGTGGTTCCGCGTCTACTCTGCGTCGCGGAAGAGCGCGAAAACCTCACAATTTTAAGGCCTCTTTACAAATTATAATTCGCATTTTTGCGTGATAAAGTCGAGTCGAGACCATTTCTCGACTCAGTTTTTCGTACAGATCACAAATCCGGTCTCAAATTTTCCATCAGAGCTTGGGAAGATACGTTGTGCACATGACCAAGTTTAGGGGCATTTTATTAATTTCACGGGGTGTTACGCACTGATTGATAGTGATAGAGGCTTCATAGACTAAGTCGAATGTTGATGTTAAGACTTGTTGAACTAGCTCTTTCTACTAGCCTTTTATTTATAACATTATTTTGAGACTATATGAGATGTGTCCATTACTTTCCTTTGTCTTTTGCTAATTTTCTAGAGGTTGTTGATTGAATGAATATGATGAGGCGAAGTGGTTCGCTTAGGTACTAGAAATAGTCTATGGTTACGTCTAGGGTACCCTCCATGGGTTTGACAAACTTGGTATCAGAGCACGAGTTCAAGTGTTCTAGGGAGTCTATGAAGTCATGTCTAGTAGAGTCTTGTTTATGGGTGTGTTGTCGACCACATTTGATAAGCAGAAAGCTATAGGACATTAAGAATTGTTTCCCTTCATTCATGTTCTAAATCGTGCTATAGAGTTATGCTCTATGAAAGTTCTATTCTAATTCGTGCTTTGCGCGTTGCATAGTTGTGATCATGCCTACCAGAAGAGCCGTCAGATGTAGAGGACGTCCCGCTAGATAGCATCTTTACCAACTTGAGCCTTCAACACATGAGGTGCCCGTGAAACCTGTTGTCCCTGTTGTGCAGCCCCCGCAAGATGAGGTCTCCAATTTGAGCTTCGTTAGGCTATTCAAACTCTAGCCCAAGGTGTCACAACACCTACTGCGAGACAAAGAATGGGCCGACAGGATGCCCATGACACTTCTAGAGTTCGAGAATTCTTGAGGATGAATCCGCCTGAGTTCACAGGGTCTGCATCCACTGAGGATCCTGAAAACTATGTGGAGGAGCTCTAGAAAGTGTTTTAAGTGATGCATGTGGCTGATGCTGACAGAGTGGAACTGGCTACTTATCAACTTAAGGGAGTGGCTAGACTTTGGTATGATCAATGGAAGAAGGATAGAGGAGAGGATGTCCCCATGCAGACTTGGGCTATGTTTGAGAAAGCTTTCTTAAGGCGCTTCTTCCCAAGGGAGTGAAGAGAGGCAAAGGTAAGAGAGTTCTTGAACTTGAAATAGGGCTCTATGACTGTGTAAGAATATGGGCTGAAGTTTACACAATTGTCTCGCTATGCTCCAGACATGGTTGTTGATATGAGGGAGAGGATAGGAATGTATGTTGATGGGTTAAATAGGGGGACAAAGAGAGATGGGAGGGGAGCAATGCTCGTGAGTGATATGGACATTTAGAGACTGATGACCTTTGACCAACAAGCTGATGAGGGGAGGCAGAATGATAGAGAGGAGTTTAAAAGCATGAAAGCTAAAACATCCAGCCATGATGTTGGGAAGAAAGGCAATGGTAACTGATTTCCAGCACCATCATCTACTAGTGCACCTGCGCCTAGAGTTAGAAATGATCAGAGGACCCAGAATATTGGAGCTCGTGGATCTCAGTCACAAGCTAATATGGCTTAAGGTTCATGAGGTAAACCACCATGTGGTACATGTAGTAAGTTACATATGGGTAAGTGCCACGAGAGGAGTGATGTATGCTTCAAGTGTAGCTAAGCAGGTCACTATCAGAGAGATTGTCCACTGTGGGTTGACCGGCTCAGTCTTCTACACCAGCCCCGCCAGCTAAGGGAAATCAAAGAGGTACTACATTAGCCACGAGCGGGGCCACAAACTATTTGTATGCCATGGGTAGTTGACATGATTAGGAGAACTCCCAAGATGTTGTGATAGGTATGCTTCGAGTCTTTTCTATTGATTGTTATGTGGTGATGGATCTCGATACTACATTATCCTTTGTAACTCCTTATGTGGCCAGTAGATTTGATAGAACTCCTGAGAGTCTTCTTGAACCCTTTGATGTTTCTATTTCAGTGGGTGAGTCTATTTGGGCTGAGAGAGTTTATAGAGCTTGTGTAGTGTCCATCTATCATAGGGATACTATAATTGATCTAATTGAGTTAGATATGACTAATTTTGATTTGATCCTTGGCATTGATTTGCTCCACACCTGTTATGCCTTTGTTGATTTTAGAGCCCAAACCGTTACGTTCCAATTCCCGAAGGAACCGATTCTAGAGTGGAAAGGTGACTCTGTAGCACCTAAGGGAAAGTTTATCTCATATCTTAGAGCCAAAAGGATGATTAAGGGTTGCATCTACCACCTTGTGAGAGTTAAATCTAATGATGTTGAGTCTCCTACTCTTGAGTCAGTCCTGATTGCTAATGAGTTTCCTGAAGTGTTTCCCGAGGATATGCCTGGAGTACCTCCTGATAGGGAGTTTGATTTTGGGATTGATGTTCTTCTCAATACCCAGCCTATCTCAATTCTACCTTATAGGATGACCTCGCTGAGTTGAAAGAATTGAAAGATTTTTTAGAGAAAGGCTTCATAAGGTCAAGTGTTTCTCCTTGGGGTATCCCTATCCTATTTGTGTGGAAGAAAGATGGGTCTCTCAGAATGTGCATTAACTATAGGCAATTGAACAAGGTCACCAGAAAGAATAAATATTCTCTCCCAAGGATAGATTATTTGTTTAATCAACTTCAGGGTGACTTTTGTTTTTCAAAGATAGACCTCAGATTTAGCTACCATCAGTTGAAAATAAGGGTGTGTGATATTCCAAAGACCGTCTTTAGGGCTAGATATGACCATTTTGAGTTCTTGGTGATGTCCTTTGGGTTAACAAATGCACTTGCAGCCTTCATAGATTTGATGAATAGAGTGTTCAGACAGTATCTTGATATGTTTTTGATTGTGTTTATTGATGACATCTTGGTGTATTCAAGGAATGAGGAGGATCATGCAAATCACCTCAGAATTGTCCTCCAAACACTTAAGGACCATGAGTTATATGCGAAATTCTCAAAATGTGAATTCTGGCGTAAGTCTATGGCTTTCCTAGGTCATATTGTCTCTTCGATACTCAAAAGATAGAAGCGGTTAATAACTGGTCCAGACCGACCTCTCCAACTGACATAAGGAGTTTCTTGGGGTTGGCAAGCTATTACCGGAGATTTGTTGAGGGATTTTCTTTCTCTATCAACACCATTGACTAAGTTGACTTAGAAAAAGGTCAAATTTCAGTGATCCGATGAATATGGGAAGAGTTTCCAAGAATTGAAGATTAGACTAACCACTGCACCCATTTTAACCTTTCCCGATGGGACGGAAGATTTTGTAATCTATTGTGATGCTTCGAGAGTAGGATTGGGATGTGTGCTGATGCAGAAAGGGAAGGTGATAGCTTATGCTTCCAGACAACTTAAGATCCATGAGAGAAACTATCCAACCTATGATTTTGAGTTGGTATCGGTGGTGTTTGCACTTAAAATCTGGCGTCACTACTTGTATGTAGTGCATGTGGATGTGTTCACTAATTGCAAGAGCTTGCAATATGTCTTCAGTCAGAAATAGCTTAACTACGACAGAAGAGATGGTTATCGTTGCTCAAGGACTATGACATGAGTATTCTCTACCACCCAGGTAAAGCTAACATTGGTGCTGATGCTCTTAGCAGGTTGTCAATGGGTAGCGCAACCCATATTAAGGAAGGGAAGAGGAGATAGTAAAAGAAGTGCACCGATTAGCTAGATTGAGAGTGCAACTGTAGGAGAATGATAAGGGAGGAATTAATGTTCAGAATGGGTCTGCTTCATCTTTGGCGGCAGAGGTGAAAGAAAAGCAAGATTGAGATCCCGTCATGCTCCAATTGAAGGAGGCTATCCACAAACAGAAAGTGATGGTCTTTTCCAAAGAGAGAGGTGGGGTGTTGAGATACCAGAGTAGATTGTGTGTTTCAGTTATTGATGGTATTCGAGAGAGAATCATGGTTGAAGCTCATAGCACTAGATATTCCATTTATCTGGCTCTACCAAGATGTAGCACGACTTGAGAGAAGTTTATTGGTGGAGTGGAATAAAGAGGGATATTGCTAAATATGTTTCAAAGTGTCTAAATTGTTAGCAAGTGAAAGTTGAGCATCAAAGTCCATCTGGATTAGCTCAAAACTTTGAGATTCTGGAATGGAAGTGGGAGATGATCAATATGGGCTTCAATACTAGTCTTCAGAGGTCTCGAAAGCAACATGATTTGATATGGGTGATTGTAGATAAGATGACCGAATCGGCTTACTTTTTAGGAGTTAGGACAACTAACACTACAAAGGAGTACGCTAGGTTGTACATCCAAGAGATTGTGAGGTTGCATGGAGTTCTCTTGTCCATCATATCAGACAGAGGAGCTTAATTCACCTCCCAAGTTTGGAGATCGTTCCAGAAAGGATTGGGTACGAAAGTGAGTTTGAGCATAGCCTTACATCCACAGACAGATGGTCAAGTAGAGCGTACAATTCAGACATTAGAGGATATGTTGAGAGCCTATATCCTTGATTTCAAGGAAAATTGGGATGATCACTACCATTGATTGAATTTGCATATAACAATAGTTATCATGCAAACATTCAGATGGCTCCCTACGAAGCTTTGTATGGGAGGAGATATAGATCACCAATTAGGTGGTTCGAGGTTGGAGAAGCAGAGTTGATCAGGCCTAATATTTTTCACCAATATATGGAGAAGGGTAAGGTCATTAAAGTATGATTGAATACTATGGAGAGTCGCCAAAAATCCTACACCGATGTGAGAAGGAGAGATTTGGAGTTTGAGGTAAATGATTGGGTATATTTTGATAGTGTCACCTATGAAAAGTTTCATGAGATTTGGGAGAAAAGGTAAATTGAGATCACGCTATATTGGACCTTATCAGATTGTGAAGAGGATTGGGAAGGTTGCTTATGAATTAGAGTTGCCTTCCGAGTTAGACAAAATCTATCCAGTGTTCCATGTGTCAATGATGAAGAAATACTTGGGAGATCCTAACTTGGTGATCCCTGTGGAGAGCATTGAAGTGAAGGATACTTTGACCTACGTAGAAATTCTGGTCCAAATCCTTGATCGTCAGATTCGTAGGTTGAGAATCAAAGAGATAGCCTCAATCAAAGTCCTGTGGAGAAATCAATTCATTGAGGAAGCCATATGAGAAGTTGAGGAAGAGATGAAAGCTAAATATCCACACCTATTTGTGCCAAATGATGTGCATGTTTAAGGTAATTTCCTTACCCTTAACTAATTAATTTTCTTTCCTTGAGTTGATTGTCTATTCTTCAATTCGAATATAGTTGATTGATTATTGAGATGGAGTCGAGAGGTTTATTGATAGATATGAAAGTGAGATGAGTTTAGAGTCTGTTCGTGCATTGATTACCACCTTTACTCATCACTCGAGGATGAATGATCCCAAGTGGGTGACGATGTAACACCATATAAAATTACCAAAATACCCCTTAAATAGAGATGCACGCGTAAAGTGTCTTCTCATGTTTCGTTTGCGGATCTGAGGCTGTATATGCAATCATCATGAAAAATTGAGTGGGAAAATAGTATCATTCATATTTTAGAGCCATTGAATCAAAAAATAATTTTTTGATCCGAGAGGAAAAATAATGTGGGTGTGTGCCCAAGACTCGATGTCTGGGACGCGGACCAACACTTATATTTTTTTAAATTTTTTTGACGAGAATTTAAAATTCATTTTGAAACATTTTTATATATGTGTGCGCACAGTCCGCAACGCAGACTAGGCATTTTTCTGAGTGAACTTTTTTAAAAAAAAATTGAGGGACATTTCGGTCAATTCTTGACCTCTTTTAAACTCAAAACACAATCAAATTAGGTTGTTTTATTGCATAAATAGGGTCTAAAATCTCATTCTAAGTCATTGAAAAGTTAGGGCTTTAGAGAGAAGAAAGAAGAACGTAAGATTGAAGACTTCAAGACGATTCTTGAGAGCTCGATTGTTGATAGCTTCATCCCAAGTATGTAAGGATAAACTAAAAGCATGAGATTATTCTCTCATGTGCCCTATAGATGATCATAAAAGAGGTGAAAGTCTAATGAGTCTGCATACATGATTCTTGAATGTTTCTTGAAGATTTTCTTGAAAATTATATTACTTACATGTATTTTTTTACATCCCGTATCTTCCTGCTCTTATGTATCCATTTTACAATCCTAACTTGGTTAGTTTGGGAATGTATTAGGGTTTCGGGAGACTTCTAGTACTTAGATGAGTTTGAGACTTCCCTACGAATTGAGTTTTGAGTATTGGTTTGTGCCAAGGCCAACTTTAAATGAGCATAACTTTTAGCAAACAAAGCACTGAATGACCTACAATATTTCAGATGAAAGCCCTTTGAGTTACCTCATTCCGAGGTCGGATGAAGGAGTTATGACCGTTTTCGTGAGACCCTCCCATGCAGTGATGTCACACAGGCACTTAGACGGACAGTGAGGCTTTGGACGTAGCGAGTGGTCTTCTTTGAGCTAGAAAAGAACATTTTTGGTCTAAGGCATGGGGTATGGGCAGTGGCACAGGCCATTTGGCTTACCATCGATAGTGTGGCTGGTTGTGGAGTGTGTGCAACTGAGGAAGAGTGGGCGTGGGAGGAATTTTAACTAAGTGTGGCGCCATGGGCACCTTTGACGGGCCATGGCAGGTGAGATGGCTCATGGCCTTGGGGCATGGGGTGGCTAGGCAACATTTTTCTCTAAGTGTGGTTCAACAGACCACTACACGGACCGTGTACCACTACAAGGCCCATGAAAGAGGCCCGTCAATGTGACGATGATGGTAATTTTTCGAAGTGTTCCCAACTTCAAATTTTTGACTAAGTCTCATTTCACCGGCACTTCACATGGCCCATGGAGTGCCACACAACCCGTCAAGCCTTCAGTGGTGCATCACTTTGCCAATTTTTCCATCCATTCACAAATGGCATTTTCATAAATATAATACATTCTAATGACCTTTTTAGATTTCCAATGCTATCTGAACCTCCCCAAAAGACTTAAACCCTATTCCAAAGGATGAAATTCATTACTGACAACTTGAATACACTCTTAAATCCTCTCAAAAGCCTCTACCAAGACCCCAATACAAATTCAAGGAAACTCAAGAACAAGTTTGGATTTTAAGACTCCATTCCAACATTCCATTCTTTCCCAACTCAATTTCAAAAGACTCAAGGTCTAAGGTATGTGGGTTTCAACCATTGAGTTCTTTCACCCATTGTGCTGAATCTTCCTTTTTACATAAATTGCATGTTTCTAAGTTGATTTACTTGTGGGTCTTACTTATTATGAATGTAACTATGAACTACATTGGGGTTTCATGAAAGTGTGATTGAAAACACATGTTTACTCATTTTATGTCTATACTATGAAAGGATTTGCCTATTATGATTATGCATGTTTTAAGCTATAGAACTATGACCTCTCTTGATATTTCATGGGGGTTTTCAACGTATTTCACATGAGAGTTTTACCAAGTATTGGTGGGTTGATTTACATTAGAATTTCTCACATGATTTCACTCTTAAGTTGCATGATTTAGACAAGCATAACAGCCCCGCCAAGTATTTGATAAAATGACCGATTTTGGATTCTTGAGCTATGGATGATTTATTATATTACCTATGACTTGAATGACTTTATAATGATGAAAGGAAGGTATATGTGTGTTGATTTCATAGAAAGTATCTACAGTGTTATGAGTTGACCATACCTAGTTGAGAAGGGGTAAAATACCTCAACCATCTTGACGAGGGCTGGTATGCCCATTAACCAATTGAGGGGTTGATTCCTCAATAACTTGGGATGGGGGCGGCCATACCATCAACCAATTGGGGGGTTGATTCCTCAATCACTTGGGATGGGAGTGGTCATGTCGTCAACCAATTGGGGGGTTGATTCCTCAATCACTTGGGACGGGGGTGGTCATGCCGTCAACCAATTGGTGGGTTGATTCCTCAATCACTTGGGATAGGGGTGGTCATGTTGTCAACCAACTGAGAGGTTGATTCCTCAATCACTTCCAAGGGGTGGTCTACCTTGGATTCCGAGTACTATGTTGGCTTGGTCTATGATGATGGTCGCTTCTTACACATGTTATATGTTCTATATAAGCATGTTTTACTTCAAGCATCATTCATGCATGTCATATTGCTATTATGTTCATTCAGTGTCTATTTATGCATTTCATGTATGTTGTGTCTCTTTTGTTGCATTGCATCCTACATACTTAGTATATTCAAAACATACTAACGCATACTCGATGCCTACATGATATTACCATGTAGGAACCGGAGCCCCACTTGATCATGTTGCTCCTCCATGTGGCTAGTACTATCTTTCAAAGCAAATTGGTGAATCCTCAACTTCGAGGACATGTTTCTTTGAATTTATACTATGTATTAACTCTTATTTATGTTAGAAACTTATGACTATGAGGGTGAACCCGAGATTGTCTTGGCCCTCGCTCCTATCTACGTATTAGAGACATTGTTGGAATATTATGATGTATTAATGTTATACTTTGACTTTCTATGATTCTATTGTATCAAAGATGTCCCTTAGCCCCGTATTCCTTTTTTTATTATTGTTGATGTATAATTGCTTCTGCAATCAAGGATGTGTAATGATATGCTAAGAGGCTTGTTTGGGGTTCCTTCGGGATCCCCATTCGTCATGTCACGTCTAAGTCCTAGGCTTGGGTCGTGATAAACTTCATATCAATTGTTAATGGTCCTCGGCATCCAACACACCACGTAGATTAGAGTCTTATTCATGGTTGTGTTGTGCACCACAATTATGAGTAAGAGGCTGTGAGACATTTTAGGAAATTTTCTCCTTCTTCATGATCCATGTCATGCTATAGAAGTTAGGTAAAGTTTTTCCTCCTCTAATGAATATTTTTAGCCATTTTTAGACCAGGTGTAACACAAGAAGGAAGAAGAGTCCGCACTCCCGAAGAACAACCGGCTCATGGAGAGCTCCAAGATGCTCTCACTTTACTAGCTCAAGCCATGGCTAACCAAGTCAACCAAGGGGTCCAAGCCCCTTATGCTCCTACTCCAGCATCTCGGGTGAAGGACTTTATGATGATGAACCCACCAGAGTTTAATGGGTCTAAGGTGGATGAGGACCCTCAAGAATTTATTGATGAGGTTTACAAAGTGTCGGCTATCATGGGTTTGAGGTAGAAAAAGAAGGCGGAGTTAATGGCTTACCAACTCAGGGGATGGCCCAAATATGGTATACTCAATGGAAAAAGGAAAAGGGGAACAACAATGTGATTCTTTGGGAGGAGTTTAAGGCAATTTCCTCAACTAGTTCTTGCCACTTGAGCTTAGGGAGGCCAAAATGATGGAGTTCATAAATTTAAACTAAGGATCTATGAGTGTGAGTGAGTATGCTCTATAGTTCAACCAGCTCTCAAAATATGCTCCACACTTGATTGTCGTTCCAAGGTCTAGGATGAATAAGTTTGTGATGGGTGTTTTTGATTTGGTGAATGAGGAGTGCTGGGCCGCTATGTTGATTAGTGACATAGATTTGCCCCTCCCCCCCAATGACTTATGTCGAACAATTGGAGGGGGAGCAGTTAAGAAAGAGACGGGGTAATGAGGTCAAGAGGGCTCGTTTTGATGGTAAGCTCCAAAGTCCCAAGGGTGGACGGTTTCATCAAGGCCACGGGTCTTTTTATGCTCCTAATAGAGGATTTACCAATGACAACCCAAGGGCCCAAGGTGATGATGGTGTGGTGCCTAGTGTTATGTGTCCAAAGTATGGTAAGGGTCATGGTGGCCCATGTTTGAAGGATACTAATGCTTGTTTTGGGTTGTGGTGAAGTGGGGCATAAGGTGATCGATTGTCCACATAATCACAACAAGGGTAAAGATATTTGTCCACAAGGCCGAGATGCAAATGCAGTTCCTTTGGAAAGAGGTGATCAACAAGGTGGTGCCACAAGGTATAATCGGTTCTATGCTCTTCATGGGAGGAAAAAGGTTGATGAGGTGTCTGATGTAGTCACCGATATGCTAAAAGTTTTTGATTTTGAGGTGTACGCATTGATAGGTCCGGGTGTCACTATTCTTTCATTATTCCTTTGTTGCTATTGGGCTTTGCATGCGTCTTGAATTGTTATGTGAACCTTTTGGTGTATACCTCATTGGTGAGTTTATTATTGCTAGGAAAGTCTATAGGGGTTGTCTCATGTCCTTATTGCATATAGTATTTTTTTATGATGTTATTCAGTATATCATGGTAGAGTTTGAGGTCATTCTTGGGACAGATTGGTTACATGCATGTTATGCCTCCATTGGTTGTAGAACCCATATGGTGAGACCCCAATTCTCTAATGAACCAGTCAATGAGTGGGATGTTGTAAAGTTGTAGTAAAGGGTAGGTTAATTTCGTGTCTTAAAGTCCAATTTATCTCTGAGGAGTTGCATATATCATCTTGTAAGAGTTAGGGATGTTGCGCATAAGGTCCTTCCGATTGAGTCATTTCCGGTATTCAATGAATTCTTGATGTTCTTTTCGATATTGAATTTGGGGTAATGTCTTTTGATTTTGGCTAGTGCACCGGCTATGTCTATAGGTCTCTTGTATGGGGTCTTTAAACCCTACCTTGTTATGTTTTTCATGGTCTTTGGTGATGATATGTTGGTTTGTTTCCGAAAGTGAGAAAGTGCTTATGAGTCATTTGGGGGTGATGTTGTGGGTTTTGATGTAAGGTTACATACTAATGGTGGAAAGTAGGAATCTTTAGGGTGACAAAAATGGGTGGTTGGAGAAGTTCACCGGTTAACTAGGTTAGGAATAAGGTCGGGTGAAGTTGAGAATGGTGGTGTAGTGGTTTTGATGGTTTCAAATCTTCTTGGTTGAAGGGGTCTAGGTTAAGCAAGGCCTTAATTCCACCTTGATAGAGTTGGAGGTTTTGGGTGAAAGTTAGTCGAGCGGAGGTTATCTCCCAAGGGGGAGATGGTGGTTTATGGTGCCAAGTGGACTATGCGTGAATAAGGTTGACAATTGGGTTAAGTTTTGTAGGTCCTTGTAATGTTTGGAGGAGGAATTGGTAAGGTTGCATAAAGATTGGAGTTGCCTATGGATATGAATATAGCTCTTCCGATTTTTCCATGTGTCTATGTTAAGGTGGTGTGTGGTGACCCAAGTGCTATGGTGACTTTGGAGGTTGTGGATGTGATGAGGGAAAATTTGACTTATGAAAAAGGTCCGGTGAAAGTTTTGGATGGTTATGTGCGGAGGTTAGGGAAACAAAGGTGTAGCTTCCATCAAGTCCTTTTGAGGTATCAACAAGTTGAAAGCGCCATATGAGAAGCCGAGGCGAACATGATGAAGCGACATCCCTATCTTTTTTCCAATCTACCTAAGTCTAAGGCACTAGGTTCATTCTTTTCCCAAGAGGTCCTAATTCTTGAGTCTCATGGCATGACATGTTTACATGTGCATTAAGATGATTTATGTGATGTTTTGAATGATTTAAACACATTTTGGCATGAGCTTTAACTACTTCATGATTTTAAAATAATAAGCTATGCTTTGAATCCCATGGTTAGGAGTTTCGTGTTCTAAATTTAGCCTTTCAAGCCTTGTCCTCCCACATTCGAGGATGAATGTTCCCAAGGGGGAGAAATTGTGACATCCCGTAACTCCATGCTCTTATGTAACTATGTTTGAAGACACACTTGGTTAGGTTAGGAGTGTATTAGGGTCGTGGGAGACTTCTAGTACTTAGACGAGTTCGAGACTTCCCTACGAATTGAGTTTTGGGTGTTGGTTTGTGCCAAGTTCAACTTTAAATGAGCATAAATTTTAGCACACAAAGAACTGGATGATCCATGACATTTCAAACGAAAACCCTTTGAGTTAGCTTTCCAAGGCACTTGGTTTCACCTCATTTGGAGGTGTGGTGAAGGAGTTATGACTGTTTTCGTTAGACCCACCCGTGCAGTGATGTTACACGGGCACTTAGATGGAAAGTGAGGCTTTGGATGGGGCGAGTGGGCTTCCTTGAGCTGGAAAAGACCATTTTTCATGTAAGTCATAGGGCACAGGCAGTGGTATGGTCCGTGTCGCTAGCCACTGACCGTGTGGCTGGTTGTGGAGTGTGCACAAGTGAGGAAGAGTGGGCATGAAGGAGTTTTGACCAAGTGTGGTTCCATGGACACCTTTGACGGGCCATGGAAGGTCAGATGGCTCATGGAATTGAGCTGTGGGGTGGCTTGGCAACCTTTTTTCTCTAAGTGTGGTTGAACAGACCATTACACAGACCGCATAGCACCACACCGCCCGTGAAAGGGGCCCGTCAAAGTGACGATGACGGTAATTTTTCTAAGTGCTCCCAACTTCCAATTTTTGACCAAGTCTCATCTCACCGGCACTCCACATAGCCCATGGAGTACCACATGACCCGTGAGGCCTTCAATGGGCATCACTTTTCCAATTTTTCAATCCATTCACTAATGGCATTTTTGTAAATATAATCCATTCTAAGAACCTTTTTAGACTTCCAATGCTATATGAATTTCACCAAAAGACTTAACCATATTCCAAAGGATGAAAATCATTACTCTCAACTTGAATACACTCTTTAATCCTCTCAAAAGCCTCTACCAAGACCCCAATACAAATTCAAGGAAACTCAAGAACAAGGTTGGATCCAAGACACCATTCCAAGCTTCCATTCTTTCCCAAGTCAATTTCAAGAGACTCAAGGTCTAAGGTATTTTGGCTTCAACCATTGGGTTCTTTCACCCATGGCGCCCAATCTTCTTTTTTACATAAATTGTATGTTTCTAAGTTGATTTACTTGTGGGTCTTACTTATTATGAATGAAACTATGAACTATATTGGGGTTTCATGAAAGTATGATTGAAAACACATGTTTACTCATTTTAAGTCTATACCATGAGATGATTTGCCAATTATGATTATGCATGTTTTAAGCTATAGAACTATGATCTCTCTTGATATTTCATGGGGTTTTTCAATGTATTTCACATAGGCTTTACCAATATTGATGGGTTGATTTACATTAGAATTTCTCACATTATTTCACTTTTGAGTTGCGTGGTTTTATACAAGCATAACACACCTGCCAAATTTTTGATAAAATGACCGATTTAGGATTCTTGAGCTATGGATGATTTATTGTAGGACCTATGACTTGAATGACTTTATAATGATGAAAGGAAGGTATATATGTGTTGATTTCATGGAAAGTATTTATAGTGTTATGAGTTGACCATACCTAGTTGAGGAGGGGTAAATTGGCTCAACCATCTTGATGGGGGGTGGTATGCCCATTAACCATTTGAGGGGTTGATTCCACAATCACTTGGGACGGGGGGTGATCATGTTGTCAACTAATTAGGGAGTTGATTCCTCAATTACTTGGGACAGAGGTGGTCATGTCGTCAACCAACTGGGGGGTTGATTCCTCAATCAATTGGGACGGGGGTGGTCATGCTGACAACCAATTGGGGGTTTGATTCCTCAATCACTTGGGATGGCGGTGGTCATGTTGTCAACCAATTGGCGGGTTGGTTCCTCAATCACTTCCAAGGGGTGGTCTACCTTCGATTTTGAGTACTAAGTTGGCTTGGTCTATGATAGTGGTCTCTTCCTACACATGTAATATATTCTATATAAGCATGTTTTACTTCAAGCATCATTCATGCATGTCATATTGCTATTATGTTCATTTAGTGTCTATTTATGCATTTCAATTATGTTGCGTCTCCTTTGTTGCATTGCATCCTACATACTTAGTACATTCAAACGTATTAACACATACTCTATGCCTACATGATATTACCATGTAGGAACCGGAGCCCCACTTGATTATGTTGCTCCTCTACGTGGCTAGTACTATCTTTCAACGCAAGTTGGTGAGTTCTCAACTTCAAGGACATGTTTCTTTGAATTTATGTTATGTATTGACTCTTATTATGTTGAAAACTTATGACTATGAAAGTGATCCTGGAGATTGTCTTGGCCCTCGCTCCTATCTACGTATTAGAGGTGTTGTTGAAAAATTACGATGTATTAATGTTATACTTTGACTTTCTATGATTTTATGGTATCAAAGATGTCCCTTAGCCCCGTACCTCCCCTTATCTATCTATTGTTGATGTATAATTGCTTCTGTGACCAAGGATATGTAATGATGTGCTAAGAGGCTTATTTGGGGTTCCTTCGGGATCTCCATTCGTCGTGTCACATCTAGGCCCTAAGCTTAGGTTATGACAGTTTTCGTATGTTGATGATCATCATAAACTTATCTTTCTTGAACTAAACATTTTTCATGAGATATTGCATAACCCTACATGATAATTGTGAAAGCATGCATGAATGAAGATAGGGATTGAGTCTAGAGCCTTGATTGAGAATGTTGATAGAGATTGTGATTGTGAATGTAAGAATGCTGATAGGTTGGTAATATTTGATAGTCCATGAGTCTTTCAAATGAACTTTAATGACTTGTCTATTCGATTGTTTACTAATGATTGTTCTAAGCCTTGAGCTAACGACTGAGAGTTGAATTGATAGTATGATTATAGTCTCCATGAGACCGATTGAATGATGAGAGCCTCTATGAGGTTGATTTAAGATGAGTTGATTGAGGTGGTTTGATTGGTTTGATTGGATAGATTGTTTTATGAGCATTGAGTCATGGGAGGAGTATCGAGCATCGAAAGAGTAAGAATTAACTTAACTCGCACTCGTCAAACTACGTAGCCAAGCGTAAGTGTGGATTTGAACTATCACATTACATTATTGTTCCTTCTTGATAGAGTCCTTGAAACAATAGAGGACTTTCTTGATTGGCTGGTGGTCACTATTATATTTGATTTGTTCCCTATCTGAGAAGTACGGAATGACTGTGGCAACATCAGCAAGATTGTTGTACAATCACTAGTTCATAAGTGATTGTTGTCGGATAAGAGAAACTCCCAGAAAGTTCCTACCTTGAGTACTCTGAGTCGAGATAAGATGAAATGTAATGAAATGAGTTGAGTAGAGTTCCTTTGAGATGAGTATGATTTGATTGATAAGGTTGATTGGTTGATGGGTCACTTGTCTACTCTTTATTCTTGTTTTAGGTAGACATTTGACATGTTGATTGCTAATTATTCTGAGTTGATATTGTTCCATATTATTCTACCTGTTTCTATTTCATTCAGCTATTTTATATACCGTACATTTCATGTACTGACACCACTCGGCGCTGCATCATTTTATGATGCAGATACAGGGATTAGAGATCATAAACAGGCGAATTGTTGAGGATTTGAGATGTTCAGTTGATTAGTGAATCTCCCTTACTTCGTAGGATTCA
Source organism: Solanum medicagineum (assembly GCA_026153255.1). Taxonomy (NCBI): domain Eukaryota; kingdom Viridiplantae; phylum Streptophyta; class Magnoliopsida; order Solanales; family Solanaceae; genus Solanum; species Solanum medicagineum. The sequence goes on along the minus strand of JAPFFP010080057.1, from coordinate 28,561 downwards.
TTATATTGATTTCATCTTACTTTAAAGTTAGATTTGGTTAGCTTTATTTGGATTTGAGGTAGTCATGGGTCTGTCATTGGTATAGCTTGATAGTGACAGAGGCTTCATAAAATAGAGTCGAATGTTGATGTTAAAACTTGTTGAGCTAGTTCCTTATACTAGACTTTTTATTTGTAATATTATTTTGAGACTATATGAGATGTGTCCATTACATTCCTTTGTATTCTGCTAATTGTCTAGAGGTTGTTGATTGAATGAATGTGATGAGGCCAAGTGGTTTGCTTGGGGACTAGAAATAGTTTCTGAGTGCCGGTTACGTCTAGGGTACCCTCCCGGGCCGTGACACCACGTGTCAAGCATGTCACCATGTATATATATAGATGGTTTCCTGGACATTATGCATATATTCCTCTCATGTTTGCAAGGCATTTTCGATATCATTTTTATTCGATTGGAGTGATTCAAAAGGCTAAATGATTCAAGTTTTTACAAGGAATGTCATGGAAGTGTCTTAATCCAATTTCATGACATATTTTGAGGTTAAATCACTACTTTTTCACTGATTATATCTCAAAAATGAGTGAAAATGTTACACTGCGATATCTTGATCATTTCTCAATGGAATTAAGTGAAATTTGTGTCTAAATTATTCTATATTTTGAGACTAACATTGTGATATGCTTGGATCATGATAACTTGGTTATATTGTTATGAAATTTTACCGAGAAGTTATTTAAGAAATGTTTTTCGATACGAAATGCAACTTTATTTTTGAGTCATTTCTCTGCCTTCTAGGATATATTTTGGCCTCAATTTCTGGCTGTGGATTCAGGGTGACGTTGGGATCATTTTGCTGGGGCAGATTTGGTATTTGGAATGTGGGCCCCATTTTTTCCATTTTAGTCGTAATTTATGTAACCTCACCCATTTGTTCAAGTACAATCAATGTGATTGCATTAACATTGTGAATTATATTTTAACAGCTAACCAGTATTGGGAAGCTATCAAGAGGGGAAAAGCTCAGATAGATTGACTTAGGATGCGAGAAATCGTCTGTCAGATAGGCTAGGCTTCTCTAGATATTAGATTGAGTTGAAATGCATGTGTGTTCAAGCAAGAATGTGTAGAAATATACAGTTTATGAATTGAATTGTGGAATATGTGTCATATATGGCTAGGTGTGCTCTCTCTTTATGTGTATATATATATATATATATATATATATAGGACGATGGTTGTTGTGTGAAGGGATGCATTAGTCGTAGATATTATATTTGCTGTGTGTTGGCACTGTCAGACTATGAGAGGGCTTGAAAGGGCTGGCTAGGGATGAGAACAAGTGACAGGTACGTACACTGAGCTTGACTCTTGCTTGTATGTGTGTGTGACCCAAGGCTACTGAAATATACTATGTCATGAGGGTGACAAATGATTACATGCTACACTGTGCACTGAATCTACTATCTATATCTGATTCTAGGGGCTCTGGGTGGTTGATATATATATATGTATGATGCAGTTGTAGTTGTCTATATTTATTTTGAGTATTATGGTAGAATTTTCTGATTAAACATAATTTTATGTTGCCTTTGTGGTTTATATGATCCTGTTTAGTATTGTTATGGGTTATGTTCTTGTGCTACTAGCTAATGACCGAGGAAACACACCATGTTCTAGTAACGGTTATAGTTGTGCTCCTAAGGAGTCTTGTGACCTGTGATGCAAGATACGTTGCTACTGAGCCACTAGAGGGTCAGGGACGAGAGTGTGACCCTGTTAAAGAGGTATTGATTATATCCACAGGCTTCCTAAACTATCTATAATGAGACACTAGCAAGTTGGGTTAGTCCTGGGGACTAGCACCCTATTTAGAAAGGGGCACATTATCAATGGGCGGACACGTGGTTGCCTTAGGTGATAGACTTTAAAGCAGCTAGTCTGCGATATGATTCTGGGTAGATGACATCCTTTTGATTGTCTAGCCTCTTGGGCCTTAACTCAGGTACAACGACGCTGTCCTATGAGTTGCTTTACACAAAGAAAGGGGTCGAGTAAGGGCCGAATATGGGCTAATAACCTGGGACAAGCATGTTTTCTAACTGGACTTGTATTTGTATGAGTGTGTGTGTGGCCTGCTGCTATTGAGATATGTTGGCTATGAGACTAGTTATTGATTATTTGCCATATTATGGCCTGGTCCGGGTGTAGACATGACTTTTCTAGGTTGGGTTGTGTGAGCTACCTATGTATAATTTTCGCTGCATATGTTGATTCTGGGCATATATGGTGGATGAGGTTATGGTATATTTGGCCTTAGTTTGGCATGAATCAACAGTGATCTGTGACATATACACCCTGATGTACTGTTGATAATCGTTGTACACTAGTTCTTTCCATCTGATGCTAGAGTATCGATTGTATGTGAGAGAGGTGATGGTTCTGGTTATGTGGGTTGGATTGAGATTGTGGGATATGTAGGTAGAGAGTGTCGTCACCTACATTCACTTTGGGCATGATATAAGTATTATTGCTTACATTCACTCTGAGCATGATACGAATGTAGAGTTTCGAATTCAGATAGACTAGTTGAGTGAGTGACTGATTGATATGACGAGTCCTAGATGACACTCCCTATCTCTATCTGAGCTCTGGTGGCCACATTTGAGTATTTGAGACCTAGGAGTCGCGCCCTCATGGTCTGCCCAAAGGCTCAAGCCGTCTTAACTCAGTGAAACATGCAAGTTTAAGCTAAATCATGCTTTTCAGAATATACATTTGAAAAGAAAAGAATAACTCCGTTAGATATCTCATGCTCAATTAATGTCGCTTAGGAGTTTCTCTTAACCGACATCTATCCACCCCGCTATAAGTGATGGTGAGGAACAAAGAACATGACGTCATTGCCACGCCCGTCCTAAACTTGCCACAGTAGATGACATACTATCTCTGTCTCTCTCTCTCGGGTCCAAAGAGAATGTCCAACTTTTGGGACAAGAGTCGCCAGAACGTGCTACATGACTATCTTACACTGGCACACGTAGTTCTGGGGTGTTTCTCAATCACCCAACTCGGTGCTCAATAATACTCCTAAGACTAAAACATGCACAACTCAATTGGGAAATCTTATTTGAGATCATTCATAGATTACAATCTCTCTCGTCTATCAAGACTCATTCTGAGTTCATAGAACTATATGCAGTATAAAACTCAGGTCACATCTCATTCAATCAATAACTCATCTATTGTTATCAACATCGGTATCAAGGCTGGAAGGAAGAATTATTGGAAAGGCTTGGAATGAAAGATCATAAGCACAATACATTCATAGAATTCAATCTGAGAGCATTCGTAATGTGACACAACCTCATTTGCCCTTTTGGGACCCATCGTGAATTTATGGAATTGAATATGTTGTGAAACTAAAGTTGAATCTCGTATGACAAAAAGGTTGAAAACTCTAAGGCTTCCGTGAGATAGAGTACAACTGTTATTCCTCGCCCTCGAGACTCATCATGAACATGAATCCATGTTGGGTGTATGAGTTCAGTCCAGAGGCATGGTGCTCATACGTAAGACAGGAATAAAACATCTTTTCAACCAAACTCTAAGGGATGTAAGAACCTGAAAACATTAATGTCTCGTCCTAATCAACTCCTCAATATCAAATTTAAGACTCATTATGGGTTAATAACCCCTCATCTCCCCCTTAGCTCTCAAGGTCCTCTCTCTAAATTTGGGAATCATTTTCCTCTACTAGGCTGTAAGCATGTACCTCTACTTGGTCAAGGAATCACTATCCACAAGAATATCTTAAACTCTTCTGTTATACCATAGTTGTATACATATGACTAGCCAGTCAAACTCCTTTCAACGATATCATTCTTAACTCCTTATGCCTCTATAGAGATCTCTCTATATTTGCTATTCTTATGGCGTACATAACTACTTCCCACAACTCTCACAATCTACCCTCCTCTTTTTACCTGTAGATTCCCAACTCTTGTGCCCCCCTCCCCCCATAAACTCATTTGTACAAAACTTAGACTATCATGGAAACTCATCATCGTCTATCCATAAGCCCCAATCGACTTAGCTACTCATGACAACAAAGATGACAAAGATTACATCAACCTACTCCACATCAACAACTCAAATATACTATCTAGATTCCTATGGCCGGCATAATTTAGAGCTATCACGACCCAAACCTAGGGCCTAGGCGTGACACAGTGCAAGAGGAACCCGAAGGGACCCCAAGCAAGCCTCTTAGAACATCATTACACATCCTTGGTCACGGAAGCACTAAACCAAGCATCAAGAGATAATAAAGTGGGACAACAGAGGCTAAGGGAAAGCACTTTCATACCATAAACATCAAGACCAATAGAGTCAAGGCTCTTAGCATAGTTACATAACATGTCCAACAAACACCTCTAATACAAAGATAAGAGCGGGGGCCAAGACAAAGTAACCGGACTCACCTCATAGTCAAAATAGACAATAAAGAAGTACATATCAATACATAACAAGAGAGCATAGACTAAGGTCCACGAAGTGGAGGACTCACCAACTAGCTTGAGTAGCACCGAACTAGCCACGTGGAGGAGGATGATCAATTTGGGCTTTGGTTCCTACATGGTGATATTATGTAGGCAAGAGTATACGTTAGTATGTTTGAATATACTAAGTATGTAGGATGCAATGCGACAAGAGATGAACATCATAATCAAAATGCATAACAATAGGCAATAAACATTATATAACAATATGGCATGTATAATCAAATGCTCAAGTAAAACATGCTTAAATAGCTCATGCTCATATAGGATATCATATGTGTAGAATATACCAAGATAGATTTCCAAAGTACAAACCCCTTGGTAGGTTACTGATGATGCTGCCCCATGACTTAGGTGGTGAAGTACTAACCCTTCACTCGATTGGTGATGATGCCGCCCCATCACCTAGGTGGAGAAGTACAAACCGTTCACTCGGTTGATGAGTACAAACCCCCATCTTGACTAGTGATGATGCCGCCCCATCACTAGGTGAAGAAGTACAAACCCTTCCCTCGGTTGATGAGTACAAAACCCCATCTCGGTTATCCGGGTTCTTAGACCCCCCGGATTGGGCATGGTCTAAGGAAACACTTTATGTAGAGTATATCCTATACATAAGCTCATTTCATCATTATATAGTCAATCATATCATATCTCATGCTTTGGACTTCAACTCCTCAAGAAACCATATCCAGACATTTTATCAAACACTTAGAGGGTGTGTAATGCTAATATAAAATCATGAAATATAAAGATGAAATAATGCAAGAAAGTCCATTGTAAAACTATCAATCAACACCTTGCAACACCCTCAAGAAATATACATCAAAACTTCTCATCAAATCTTACAATAGATCCAAGATTTATAGCTCAAAACATAGCAAAACAGTCACAATTTTACATAGCTTTAACATAGTGTGTAATGATTTTCATAATAGATAAGAGCCATGAATAATCAACCTTAAATCATGCAATTTTTAAGTTAAGAGATCTTGAATATCATGGGTGAAAGGAACCCATGAAAGAAGCCCACATACCTTAGCTTGGAGATAAACTTCGTGAAGATTGGAGATGGAGACTTGAAGCTTGAAGAACAACCTTGAAGGAAAACCTTAGCTTAGGATAAGGGTTTGGGACTTGAATTTGGGAGTGAAAATATGTCTAAGTGTTTGAGTGAGTATTGGAGAATGTTTAGGATGATATGAGGGTGAAATAAGGATGTTTAGGATGATATGAGGGTGAAATAAGGCTAAGTATGGGTAAAAACACATTTGGGAACACTTAGGCCCATGACTTAGAAGTATTGGACCGAGTTAAAAAAAAGGTCCACTTTTTGTACTAGCATTAGGAGTTTCCTCATTTCAGATTATGTAAAGTACCCAAGGGCGTAAGCCTTTCAGCTGGTTTAAGATGATGAGAAAGAAATCCTAAGTAACGAGAGAGATTCTCCACACAAATGAATGACCCGTCAAGTTCGAACTGACATAGGTGAATCGGACCAGCACCTATCAACCACCAACAAAGAGTCACTTTGGTTATGCAGTTTGGTGAGCAGGCAGACCACCTTCCTACATCGGTGGACCGATAGGCCATACCCTACGGGTGTCGAGGGCTACTATTTATACCGCGACACGGATTTGCCACTAGAAATTGCATTTTTGGAATTTCATAATTGCTAATCTTTCGCTCTTAAATTGGGGTTAGAACCTTTTCTCCCTAATTTTGACTTCCTGAACAAGAATATGAAGTCAAACTTTTAAAAAATAGCAAAAGGTTTGAGATATATGGAATTTAAAATTTTGGGCATTCCGAGGCATATTTTTGGGCACTTTTTGGGATCGTTTCAAGAGCTTTCACATATCTTTACACAATCCTGGATACGTATCTCAAGCCTCTTCTTATCTATTGAGTTATTCTCGTCTCAGTCGTCTTACCTAAGGGGCACTTGTACCCTGCCCATAGCATCACTTTCCTTATAATTTAGCATCTTCATACACTATGGCAAGCCTTTTAGAGAAAATCTCCAACTAAGACTATCACTCTCATGATACTATCTCCTCTTTCATACTACTCCTCAAAATTCAAGCTTAGGGTCTAGTACTAACATGTGCATCTATCACACATCTTTCTAACGCTAACTTACAACTACTAGATAAATATTTAGGGAACATAATCCCCCTAAATTCTCATAGCGGGTACTCAATCAACGCATCCCTTCCTCATAACTCAGTACCACTCACCTATTTAATTATATCTCCTTATCTGACTAAGCTCATAACTTGATGAGCCTCATGAATTTTTAATTAAAAATCATAAGCCTAATTTAGATCTATCACATTGAGAATACCCCTTTTCCCCTGTTCAACATCTGCACTTTACCCTCAATAGTATAAATACTACAATACTGCATCATAACTTTCTTCTGGTTTGGACACGCTTTATCACATTCTAGCAATAACTCTTCCTCTATACCTCATCATGATAACTACTAACTACTGGGTACTTACAACTCCTTCATCAAACTTGTGGCAATCAATTCACCAACTCATTATTTACCTAATGAATACATAACTCTAACTACACGCCTCAATCAATCACCATTCTTACTACCTAGTCTCCTCCTCTCCCTCATCATCTTTCTAGCTCAGGGGTAACAACTCTACTTATGGTTTTGCAAGACCTTAAATCTCACTCTTAGTTGGCAACATTAAACTTCTTGGAAACATAAGCTTTTCTTTCATGGATAGCATAAAAAACAAGTAAAGACTCAACTAATACCTGTCACAACATCTCCAAGTATTTCTCTGAGCTGGATGACTACCGCGGTACACAACTGGTCTATGGCCTCGCTCGTGTGAGGAGTAGCATCTCTTGATTTCCTCTAACTGGTAGTATAGATATAGCGGGTTGATATTTGTTGACTCGTCCATCCAAAAGTGACCCGCTTGGCCACATTTGAAGCAGTCGTTGATGCCCAATCGACACTGTACCAAATGAAGTTTGCCACAACTTCCACATGGCAACTTTCTTTTATGTCCTAGAGTCACTCTCTCTTGGGGTGGAAGCTTACGAACCTTGAAAAACTTGTCTCTCCTCGTCCTCAGATTATATCTACTGCCAGATGTGGGTGTACTCACTGGTGGTGGCATATAACTCCAAGATCTCTGCAAAAACGGGAACCTATTTCCCTCCTCGCCCCAAGCTTCTTCCATCTCCTCTGCTTGTCCTCTTCTACCCATCAATCATGCACAAAAAGCTGAGTTGTAGGCTCAAGGTTCTCAGTGCTGGTGATATTCCTCAAGTCCACAGTGCGTTTAGAAGGCATGGTCTACAATGGGTAAAGCACAATTTAGAAAAGAACTTCCATAGAGTTTGACTCTATTGCACGATTTAGAATACGACAAAAATGAGACAAATTCCTAATGTCCTATAGCCTCCCTATTATGGATGTGGAGCTCTTCATACCAATAATAATGACTCTACTAGACATGGCTTCATAAATTCCCTAGGACTCTTGAACTCGTGCTCTGATACCAAGTTATCACGCTCCGAGAGGGTACCCTAGACGTAACTGGCACTCAGAGACTATTGCTAGTCCCCAAATGAACCACTTGGCTTCATCACATTCATTCATTCCATAAGATCTACAAATCAATGGAAGATAAAAAGGAAGTAAATGGGTACATCATCATCTAGTCTCAAAATAGCATCATGTATAAAAAGGCTAGTAGAAAAGAACTAGCTCACAGTCTTATCAATTAACAATCCGACAGTCTATGAAGCCTCTATCACTAATAGGTGGTGGTAATGTCAAACACATGGCTACCTTAAACAAAATAAATGCTAAACAATCCTAACTCTTAAGCAAGATGAAAGTGTCATATGAATCCTCCGAAGTAAGGGAGGCTCACCAATCTGCTGGACGTCTAAAGATCCTCAACGAAACGCCTGCTGATGATCTCTATCCCATGTATCTACATCATAAAATGATGCAGCGCCAGAGTGGCGTCAATACGTGGAATGTACGGTATGTAACATAGCTGAATGAAATCAAAACAAGTAGAATAATATGGTAATAACATCAACTCAACTCAAAAGGCTTAAGCCGTCTCAACTCAGTGAAACATGCAAGTTTAAAGTAAATCATGCTTTTCAGAATATAATTTGAAAAGAAAAGAATAACTTCGTTAGAAATCTCATGCTCAACCAATGTTTCTTGGGAGTTTCTCTGAACCAATATCTATCCACCCCGCCATAAGTTATGGTGAGGTACAACGAAGATGATGTCATTGTCACGCCCGTCCTAAACTTGCCACGATAGAGTACGTACTCTCTCTCTCTCTCTCTCTCTCTCTCTCTCTCTCTTCTCTCTCTCTCTCTCGAATCTAAAGACAATGTCCAACTTTTAGGACAAGAGTCACCAGAAAGTGTTGCACGACTATCCTATGCTGGCACACATAGTTCTGGGGTATTCCTCAATCACTCAGCTCGGTGCTCAATAATACTCCCAAGACTAAAACATGCACGACTCATCAATCAAATCAGTCCTCTTTAAGACTCATCTCAACTATCACCATCATCCATCAATGAATGTATTATGAGAAAATATATTTACATCATCATCAATATGTACTCAAAGCATCATTTTAGACTCAATGCTCAATTCAATAAAACTCATTAAAACATCAAGTGGTTTCTTAGAAAAACTCATACTTCAAAAGTCTGTGCATATCATCAAGACTCTTCCTTAAATCATTATTCATGCTCAAAAGTTATATTCATGAAAACTAAATAAAATACTCTTAAAGAAATCATCAGTGTTTATCATGCTAAGTATGACCATCAAATCTCAGTTTTTAAAATAAGGCATAAAAGCAATCATAGTCCTCAATTAGGTTCATGTGAGTAAAGACATGAAAATATATTCAAACAATTACTCAACTTCAAGAACATCATCAAGATATTATTGTATACAGAAAACTCATTAATACAATGGAACTTAATTCAAGAATTTACTCAAGATAATACTTTAAGAATCATGTGCTGGGACTTGTGGGTTCTCAACTCATCTATGACTATCTATGGGGAACATGAGAGAACAATCCCATGCTTTTAGTTTAGCCTTACATACCTAGGATGAAGAACTGTTAATCCTCTTCAAAGAATTTGACCTCAAATCTTGAAATCACCAACTTTCTCTTCTTTCTCCCTCAAGAACCCTCGCTTTGAAACTAGGAAAAGAATGGGTTTTAAAACCCTTAATCTGAAGAAAAACGACTGATACATATGTCTTTGGATTTAAGAGGGGTTGAGAAATGACAAAATTACCCATCCCGAAATAAAGGAAAAATCATCCCAAAAATTACACAGGTACGCGACACACCTCGGGGCGGACCGTGTATTTTCTTCTAAAAATTCTTCGAACGATTTGTCAATTCCCGTAAAAAATTTTCAAAATAAACACAAGTGTGAGTGCGCGTCATGCCTAGGGCGCGCATTAACACTGTCCCAAAATTAATTATGAAAAATTATTTTTCGATCCGGTTGCTCTAAAATTGGATCGAGACCATTTTTTCACTCAATTTTTCATGCTATAACACTCGGTGAAAAGATGAAAATACCCATAGAATCCGTAACGTGTCTTCTAATGCTCCGTTTGCAAATCCAAGACCGAATTTGCGATCAGTGCGACAAATTGAGTCTGAAAATGATCTCGACTCGATTTTAACGCGAAAAAATGAGAATGAATTTTTTAAAGAGAATAAAAATAATGACATCTGGTGCCTTTTCCGCATGCAAAAAGGATGCCGAATCAGACTTGTGTGTTTTGAAAATTCGACGAAATTTGATTTTTTTGTGAAAACTAGTATTTCTACACTGGTGCGCGACGTGCACCAGTACAAAACTAGACATTTGTTTTCTTTTAATTGGGGACGGTAGTTTCAACCTTTCCCACACTCCATATCCTAAACTAATCAGTTTTAAAGTTCGTTTTAAGTCCAAAAACGTTTATTCTCTTCTTTCATTCTCTCAAAAATAAGAAAACCCTCTCAAGAACTCAAGCATAAAAAAAATAAGGCCGTAGAAGGATTCAAGAATTCTTTCCAATTCGTCAAGAATTCTTTCCAAGGTATGTAAGGTCATCCTAAAAAGTATTATATTTGATAATATCTCTAGAAATAGAACTGGTTTTCACCCATAACATCTCAAGTATTGAGTTGAGATTAAGTCCATGTGAACCTTGTATAGTATGTTAATTTCATAATAAATTTTCATAGATATTTTCATGAATATAATGATTCTTGGTTTCTATAGCATCCAATTTAAGAATTGTTATTAAGCTTATATTCAACTATGATCAAGATTTATTATTGCTGAGTTTCTTGAAAATCTTGATATTAATTCAAGAAAGGAAAGACTAGTTTGAGTACCTTTTAAGCTAAGTTCAAGAAGTATATTTTTTAAAGATTAATACTTGCATATTAGCCAAGAAAACTAGCATGTTCTTGAGTCATTGAGCTGATATTAATTTTCAATCAAGTTAAAGAGTTCAATCACAGAAAAGTTTAAGATAAGTTGAGAAAAGTTTAAGAAAAGTTAAAGCTAGGCTAATTCCCCGAAAGGATCAGATTTTGAAAATTTCTATTCTCTAAGTATGAGCTAAATAAAAGTATTTTTAGGAGTAGTATTGAGCACCGATATGAGTAAAAGTAGAATTAATTACTCAAACTCATAAATTATGTAGCTAGCATAGGATAGGATTGTACCACGGTACCTTCCTCATTATCCATTAAGATGACCCAGTTTTGGGATGAATCCACTCCCCTATTCTTCGTCCCCTACCCAGGCAAAGTACGGGACGACTCTGGCAGCATGGGCAAGACGTTGTATCTTCACAAAGCTCATAGTGATGGTTGTCGGTTAGAGAAACTCCCCAAGAAGTAAATATTTTTATTCTACTTAGTTGAGATTCAGTATTTCCTTATTAATGTATTTTCTTTAATTATGTTGCATATTTAATGAAGTTGAGCCAAGTACAAAACTAAGTTTTGAGTACCATATTTTATATATCTTTAGCTATGTTTATTAAAGTGTTAACGTAAATGTTTCTCTTATGTTGAGTTGCACTTCTGACAAGTTTAAGAATATATATGTATATTTCATATGCATGACATATTTTGTTAGTTAAGCTATCTCCAGGTACAGTTTTAAAGTAAGTATTCTAATCGTATTATGTTTTAGCCATCTTACGTACCGTACATTCCATATACTAACGCCTTTGGGACTGCATCATATCATGATGCAGTTGCAGGTGTCTATGTTAGCAGATAATCAGTAGGACAGTCCCACCAGTGGTTGGTGAGACCTCTTAGCATCCATAGGAGCTCAAGAGTTCCATTTTTATTTGTATTTTATTTTGTTGAGATACCTATGAGTCTATTCTAGTGCCCCGTTCAGAGTCAGTACTTTAGAGGCTTCGTAGACTAGAAAGACAATGTATCCAGTTATTTCGTTGAAAGATTTGATGTCAAGTTGTATACTTTACTATTTTATTTTAAGTTTCATAAATTTTGAGCCTATTCTAGTTCATTACAGTATTAATGTCTTCCATTGAGTAAGTTAGCCAGGCCAAGTGGTTCGTTTGGGGACCAGAAATGGTTTTCGAGTGCCGGCCATATCCAGGATGTTGGCTCGGGGCGTGACAAACTTAATCAAAGCATAGAGTTCAAGTGTCCTAGGGTGTCTATGAAGCCGTGTCTGTAGAGTCTTATTTATGGTTGTGAGGGCCCCACTTCTATAAATGAAGCACTATGGACATCTAAGAAAGGTTTTCCTTCTTTCATGCTCTTGATCGTGCCATAAAGTTACATTCTAAGGAAACTTGTCGATATTCGTGTTGTTTCCAGATTCGTTTGACTACCTCTCATATATTAAGGTGGTTGGAACAGAAAATCCAAATCCTTATTGTTGAGTTCCTTTCATATAAAGTATTCAGAAAGCAAAGAGACTACACTAGGCTTGAGATGAGCCAACTAGTGTGCTTGAGTTATCTATCCATAATATTATGGTCTTATTCGTATGAATCTTGCGTCTGAGTTAGAGCAAGATATGATGTTTTTCCAAACCATGTTTCCTCTATCATCCTGCAGATGTTATTCTTGAGAGAAAAGTTAAGTTATGTCTCTAATGATTAGTAGTATCCTCTTCCCTTGATAGAAAGTGATCGAAGACTCTTTTAAACCATGTGATAGAATATTCCTAGAGCTACAGAGATGTAGAAATCATGAAGAGTGATAATAGAAATTGCTAGAAGTTAGTAGCTAAGAGTGATGTGATGAAAATTCGTGACACTTCTCAGTTGGGTTAAAGGATAGTTAATGTTCCCTAGCTTCTATGATAAGGTAGAAGTAGAGCTGTTAGTTAGTACAAGAGGGTGCACACTCGAATATGAAAGATGTTGATGTTGAAGTAGTATTGTGTTAGTAATGGTAAGTATGTTTGCTGAGCCTAAGACCAGAGGGCATAAGGTAGTAGATCTAAGCTACGCTCACTATTGTGAAAAAAAGAGTCATGTGAGATTTATAGAGTTATGAGCTTAGCTAAGTAAGGAGGTATAATGGATGAGAGGTTATTATCTAGCTTATGAAAAAGGGTGTTATGATAACTGTACTTAGACAGACCATGAGCTGGAGAATTAAATTCTTATCATGAGGTTTGGTGATCTAACAATTCTCGACCTTATCTGGTAGTTTAGAGTTAGTAAAGTGTATCTGTATATAAGAAGTGTGGGTTCAAGTGGTTAGTATCGAACCTTAAGCTTGAAGATTGAGTGAGTACCATGTGAAGAGGGGACAGTAGGATGAGAGTGACATTATTAGTGGGAGGTCTGGTCTAGTAGACTTGACATAGCTTTGGCGAGAAATTAAGTTGTTGACTTGAAAAAAGTATGATTTCACAAGAACATTGTGTGTGATCCTTAGATGAAGATAGCCAATTGAGGCTAAGTCATTAGATAAGAAGAGGACCCAAGATGTATGTCCAAGATAGTCTATAAGTGTGAGGTATATTGACTGAGTAGTTGCTATGAGGTTTTTGAAGGACTGGGTTTCTAGAATTTGACCTAGTAGTTATGCGTAGGTGTGATACGACAGGAGAGTGTAATTCCCTGCCCATGTTAGTACTAGAACATTGGCTTAAATTATGAGGAGTCATGTGAAATGGGAGATAACATGTGATGGTGATAGCCTATATTGGGGAATTACTCTAAGAGGATCCCCATGGTGTATGTTCGGGATTAGGAGGTTGACTTTCAAAGAATGTTATGAATAAATGTGGAGTAGGTGCCCCTTTGGTAGGGATAATGGATGGAGGATAGCTCGTGAGATAGCAAGAGGCTTAAGAGGTGTAGCCAGGATAGAGTAAAGCTATATGAACTCCAGGTTATGACTGCTACAACAATCTAGATAGTATAATGGATTTGTCAAGGTGGAGTAAGCTAATGTAGACCTTATCTTCTTCCCTTAAGAGTTGAGTCCGAGGAGGATAGTCATAGATAAGTCCAAGGTAAGAGAACATAGAATATGCGTGCTAGCAGACCAAAAAGAAAGATATTAAATCATAAGTCCTAGAAAGCGGATGTGGTGCCAATAAGAGTAGCAAGAAATTGAAGATGCCTATAAAGACAGAAGAAGGTTAGAAGTTGGTACCTCGGAAGAATGTTTTAGCAACAGTTTCACATCTTTGAGTAGTATGTAATAGGAGGATACAAGCATTCTCAACATAGTGGTGCTCCAATCATCTAGAGGGTTGTACTTACAGCATAGTGAAGAGAATTAGTTCACAGACTTAGAGAGGTGACCTTTGAGCTAAGGGGGAGATGTTGAGATGATGAGCCAAAACAGACCTTGAGCCTTGATAGTGATAAGTTGATCAGAATGAGGCGTCAATGCTTTCCTATCTCATATTCCTTATACTTCATCGTGATGATGCTTTATTCTTACCTTATGCAAGGGCACCATGCCCATGATTCAGACTCATTCACTCTATGTTAATACACGTTCATGTTCAGCTTTTAAAGTGAGAAGTGACAACTTCATTCAACAACTCTGATCTTATCTCATGAACTAATGGTTTCCAGCCTTTTTGGTTACCCAAGACAAGACTTGAGCTTTCCAGTATATACAGTTCCATAAACTTGTTGTGAGCCCCTAGTGGCATCACATCATGTTATGAATGTCCTCATATCGGATTTCCTGAAAGAATCATGATTACGATGTTATACTCCAAGACCTCCTAGAAATTTTGTCTTTGGTATCGATAGTGATGATGATAGTTGATGAGTTGGGGCAGATGAAAGGGAATAAAGTACGCCTATTCCATTTAAGGTTACAGATAGAGATGAGACCTAGTAGTATGTAACAGAAAATGTAGGGATAGATTGGTATGCCTCCTAATAGGAGTTAATGAGATTGTGGGTGTAGAGGTACTACCATAAGTTTGAAGATTTCTAAGTAACGTCGACCTCTGAGGAGATATGAATTGATTAGGATGATAAGTTCGAAGGTGAAATCGTCGTTAAGTGGGAATTATATGTGTGTGGATGGTAATCTTTGTAAGCAAGCCTCCAGAAAAGTGCAACACACAGTCCTTATGGGTTAGATTAGCATAAGTACGATCATCCTGCGGGTAGCACTTTATGACCTGAGTTAGACTTAAAGATGATGGGAGTCTGAAATAGATTTAGGTGATGCTGGGAGTTGTAACCTTCGATTAATGAAGGGTAGAACTCTAGGAAAAGAGCATAATAATAAGGAGGACTGGTGATCTTTAATGAAAGCCCCGTGGGAGTTTAGAGAATGAGCATTGAGGATTGACTTTTTATGAATATGATTATCTCGTGAAAAACACTCTGAGGCTTAGAAGTAGGCCTGAATGGAAGAGGAGGAGATGGTAAGAAAGGAATTAAGTAAGAGCTATACACTTAAGTTGGTGGGGTTAAGTTTTCCACTCTTGAGTTATTGTTCACCCATGATTTGGAATATTTGGGCAATTAAGTTTTGATGCGTATATTTCTGAGTCTAAATAGAGACTATTAAGACCGATGAGGAGTTGAGAGTTTAAGTTATTGAGTATCGCCATGAGTCTTGAGTTTATTCGTGCCTCATTACCACAACATCCTCATCATTCGAGGATGAATGATCCCAAGGGGGAGATATTGTAACACCCGATGAAAAGATGAAAATACCACTAGAAGTGACCTTACCTGTAACGTGTCTTCCCATGCTCCGTTTGCAAATTCGAGACCGAATTTGTGATCAATGAGAAAAATTGAGCCGGAAAATGATCTTGACTCGACTTTAACGCGAAAAATGCGAATTATTTTTTCAAAGAGAATCAAAAAAAGTGAGCATTCCGCGCCCCTTCCGCGATGTGAAAAGGACACTGAATCACACTTGTGTGTTTTTGAAAATTCAACAAAATTTGATTTTTTTCGAAAACCAGTATTTCTACACTAGTGCCCGACGCGTACCAGTACAAAACTAGACGTTTTTTTCTTTTAATTGGGGTGGGTAGTTTCAATCTTTCCCACATCCTATATCCTAAACTAATCAGTTTTTAAGTTCATTTTAAGTCCAAAAATGTTTATTCTCTTCTTTCATTCTCTCAAAAATAAGAAAACCCTCTCAAGAACTCAAGCGTAAGAAAATCAAGACCATAGAAGGATTCAAGAATTCTTTCCAATTCTTCAAGAATTCTGTCCAAGGTATGTAAGGTCATCCTAAAAAGTATTATATTTGATAATATCTCTAGAAACAGAACTGGTTTTCACCCATGAAATTACAAGTATTGAGTTGAGATTAAGTCCTTGTGGACCTTGTATAGTATGTTAATTTCATAATAAATTTTCATAGATATTTTCATGAATATTATGATTCTTGATTTCAATAGCATCCAGTTCAAGAATTGTTATTAAGTTTATATTCAACTATGATCAAGATTTCTTATTGTTGAGTTTCTTGAAAATCTTGATATTAATTCAAGAAAAGAAAGACTAATTTGAGTACCTTTTAAGCTAAGTTCGAGAAGTATATTTTTTAAAGATTAATACTTGCATATTAGCAAAGAAAACTAGCATGTTCTTGAGTCATTGAGCTGATATTAGTTTTCAGTCAAGTTAAAGAGTTCAGTCACAGAAAAGTTTAAGACAAGTTGAGAAAAGTTTAAGAAAACTTAAAGCTGGGCTAAGTCCCCGAAAGGATTAGATTTTAAAAATTTCTATTCTCTAAGTATGAGCTAAATGAAAGTATTTTAGGATTAGCATTGAGCACCGATATGAGTAAGAGTAGAATTAATTACTCAAACTCATAAACTATGTAGCCAACATAGGATAGGATTGTACTAAGGTACCTTCCTTATTAGCCACTTAGATGGCCTAGTTTTGGGATGGATCCACTCCCATAGTTCTTCGTCCCCTACCTCGGCAAAGTACAAGACGGCTCTGGCTGCGTGGGCAAAACGTTGTATCATCACGAAGCTCATAGTGATGGTTGTCGGTTAGAGAAACTCCCCAAGAAGTAAAGATTTTTATTCTACTTAGTTGAGATTCAGTATTTCCTTATTAATGCATGTTCTTTAATTATGTTTCATATTTAATGAAGTTGAGCCAAGTACAGAACTAAGTTTTGAGTACCATGTTTTATATATATTTAGCTACGTTCATTAAAGTGTTAAAGTAAAAGTATCTCTTATGTTGAGTTGCACTTCTGACAAGTTTAAGAATATATATGTATATTTCATATGCATGACATATTTTTTCAGTTAAGCTGTCTCCAGGTGCAGTTTTAAAGTAAGTATTCTACTTTTATTACATTTTGACCATCTTACATACCATACATTCCACGTGCTGACGCCTTTGGGGCTTCATCGTATCATGATGTAGCTGCAAGTGTCTATGTTAGCAGATGATCAGTAGGACAGTCCCCACCAGCGGTCGGTGAGATCTATTAGGATCCATAGGAGCTCAGGAGTTCCATTTATTTGTATTTTATTTTATTGAGGTACCTATGAGTCTATTCTGGTGCCCTATTCAGAGTCAGTACTTTAGAGGCTTCGGTAGACTAGAAAGAAATATATCCAGTTATTTCGTTGAAAGAGTTGATGTCAAGTTGTATATTTACTATTTTATTTTAAGTTTCATAAATGTTGAGCCTATTCTAGTTCAATACAGTATCAATGTCTTCCGCTGAGTAAGTTAGCCAGGCCAAATGGTTCGCTTGGGGACCAAAAATGGTTTTCAAGTGTCAGCCACGTTCAGGGTGTAGGCTCGAGGCGTGACACGTGCTGATCGCAAATCCGGTGTCGAATTTTTCATCGGAGCTTGGGAAGATGCATTATGCACGCGATTCTATTCTAGGGGTATTTCAGTAATTTCTCGGGTTGTTACATAATCAATAACAAATAAAATTGAACGATCCGACTAATAAGTATCCCTCTCTTATATTTTCATTTTAATATCTTGTTTATTAATATAGTATGAACACCTTGCACCTTCTTATGTTAAGTTGGGTTTTGACCATAGTTTGGTTATGAAATCTACACAAAATTTAGGTTTAGATTCAAATTTTCAATTCTTAAAAAATAGGATTTCAAATTTAAAGTTAGAATTTTAAACTTTTTTAATATAAAATTTCATCATCATCATCACCACCATCACCATCACCGTCACCATCATCATCACCATCACCACATCCTCCTCGTCGTCGTCGTCGTCGTCGTCATCGTCATCATCATCGTCATCGTCATCGTCATCATCGTCATCGTCGTCATCTTCATCATCGTCATCGTCGTCATCGTCATCGTCATCATCGTCATCATCATCACCGTCGTCGTCGTCATCGTCGTCGTCGTCATCATCATCATCATCATCATAATAATAATAATAATAATAATAATAATAATAATAATAATAATAATAATAATAAATAATAAATAATAATAATAATTTAAAATTTTGCAAAACTAAACTCATGTTCTATGCAAATAGATTGTCTCTACCATGTAGGCGAAGTATACCAAAAAATAACTAGTGACCACTATATTTGATTACTTGACTAGTGTTACTTTATAAAATTATGTGTATTTGAAAGTTTGTTATAATATGTAATTGTAAATATTTATTTATATAAGCAGCATGGAGATGTGCAATTTATATTTATTCGATGTTCACTTGACACCTATCGTAATGATAAAACATTTGCACGAACAACTATAAGCTAACCCTTCTAGATGTTTCGATGCTTGATTCTCGATGCCTTAAAATATTTTGATATCTTATTTATTAACCATGATTTGTTCATTTTATAAGATTATGCAATAATTGAAATTTTTTTAATAGTTTTCACAAATTCAGATTTTATGTTTAAGAAAAAAAATTTAACTTAAAAAAATCTAAATTGCATATCCAAATAAAATTTCAACTTGAGTTATTAAACTAGTGAATCTTTATAAAATTATGTGAATTTGAAAGTTTATAATATCATATGATCAAAAATATTTAGTTATAAGTAATTTGGAGATATGTAATTTATTAATGTGGTACTTTAGAACATTTAAAATCTTATTTACCATAAATATGATTTGCTAATTTAGTAAGTTTGTGCAAGTTTTGATAATATGCATACAGTAAGGTTTTTATGGTTATAAAAAAAGATATTTAAATTACACATGCCAAATAATATTTCAGACTTTGAATCTTTTAACGGTCGTTTCATAGAGTGTATTTGTCGCGCCCCGAGAGGCTACCCTATGCATAACTGGCACTCGGAGATTGACTGTCTATCAAATGGAATAAGATTAACGAACAAAAGTCAGTAACATCAGCCATCATCAGTCTACATCTATGAAGCCTCTATAACTACTATATAAGAAGGTATCATGACAGACCATGACTACCATAGTCCAATAAAAGAAGTCAAAGAAAATGAAAGCAAGGAAAGATTTCCTCCTTAAGGCAGGGGAGGACTCACCAAATCTGGATCAAGGAGCTTTGAACCTCAATGATTCGCTTGCTGAAGTCCTCTACCTATAGAATCTCCATCATAAAATGATGCAGCGCCAAAGAGGTGTTAGTACGTGAAATGTACTGTATGTAAAATGGGCTAAAGTAAACAATATGGGCTATACAATAATAAATGACATCAACTCATCAATCACTCAGCTCAAGTCAGAGCAAGGAACAGGACTCTAGCACATTACCATCCATCAAGATATCATACCATCACATCAACCTCAGAGTACTATCAACAGGAACCTATCTAGGAGTTTTTATAACCGACATCCACCACTATGAGCCAGTGATGATACAACGAAAAGATGTCATTGCCACATCCATGCAATACCTCACCGAGGTAAAATACGAGTCTATCGGGGATCCCAAAGAAGTCTATAAGTCCTTTGCAGGACAAAGAAAACATCCGCTTTCACGGTCCAATCCTCTCCTACGCTGGCCATATAGTTAATGAGTGCGAGTGGGACTCACTCTTACCCATTTCGATGCTTATACTCCTCCAAGGACTCGACATGCTCATAAGTCTATCAATATCAGGCTGGTTATATAACCAACCCCCCCTCCCAGGCGGGGACCTCATCTCATCTGACATCCTATCGACTCAAGGAATAGAATCTTCCTTTCAAAACTCTATGGGAATCTTATTTAAACCTTAAGGACATTCATTTCATCTACTGCAGCTGTCACAATAGCCATCTCAAGACTCAGACCACGACAATCAACGCATTCAGACAATCCAGGCTCTAGACATCACTCCTAAGTTCATTCTTGAAAGCTTTAGCAAGGAATTCGGGTAGGTCAATTACACAATCATATAATAATACATGTAAATAGTTAGTTCATAGTATGATGATCATCAGTTTAAGAAAATATATGTAGAATTTTGAGAAAATTTTCAATATAACATTCAATAGCTGAACACGAGACCCATCAACTATCAACTACTCCACCTAGACCAATCAAGGGGAACATGGGAGAACAATCTCATGTTCTGGGTAGCCTTTACATACCTGGGATTGAAGAATTTCTCAGTTCTTCTAAGGAAATCGAACCCCAACTAGAAACCCTCAAGCTCCTTCTTATCCTTCTCTTAGAATGTACGTTAAGACTTAGGAAAAATAAAGCATTTTGGAACCCTTTTGTACGAATTTAGGCTTAAAAATACATTTTAGGGTATTAGAATGGGTTAGAAATACCTAAAATATCCTTCCCGAGTTTTTAAGAAAAACTCATCACCAAAGTTACACTGGTCTGTGACGCAGACCCATCACACACTAGTGTATTTCCGAAAATTTCAACCTCCATCAAAAATCGAAGAAAAAACTTAAGTGTGGGTCCGTGATGGGTCCGTATCGTGGTCCTATCACACACTCTCACTGTCTTTGGTCAAACTTTCAAAAATTATTTTTCGACCCAATTGCTCTAAAATTGGGTCGAGACCATTTTTCCACTCAATTTTTTGCGCTGAACGCAAATTTTGTCTCGAATTTTCCATTGGAGCTTTGGAAGATGCGTTATGCGCATAATTACGTTTTAGGGGTGTTTCAGTAATTTTGTTGGGTGTTACATCATCTCCCCCTTGGGATCATTCATCTTCAAATGAAGAGTAAAGGTAGAATAAAAGCATGAGTAACCTCAAACTCATCTCATTCCTCACTCAGGAATTCTCGAACTCTCAACTATCCATCACTTATCTATCTCTGTCTTAGACTCGGGATAGAACCGGATTAATACATCAACTCAATGAAAGAAGACATTCAATGGTGTTAAGGATAGGGACATTACCTTTAACATCATCATTAGTCAGCACGAATAGGTGCGGATATTTGAGTTTCATCGCTTCCTCAGCTTACCTCATAGCTTCTTCAACAAATTAATTCCTCCATAGAACCTTGACGGAGGCTATCTCTTTGTTCCTCAGCTTACGAACTTGTCGATCAAGAATTTGGATAGGAATTACTTCGTAGGAGAGGCTATCCTTCACTTCCATACTCTCAATAGGGATTGCCAAAGCAGGATCTCCCAAACACGTCCTCAACATTGAAACGCGAAACACCAAGTGAACTCCATCTAACTTGGAAGGCAGGTCTAGCTCATAAGCAACTTTTCCAATCCTCTCCACAATCTGGTATGGTCCGATATAATGTGGACTCAACTTTCCCTTCTTACCCAAACATCATGACACCCTTCATGGGTGACACCTTCAAGTACACCCAATCATCCACCTCAAACTCCAAGTCCCTTCTCCTCACATCCGTATAACACTTCTGGCTACTTTGTGCTGTCTTCAACCTTTCTTTTATGACCTTCACCTTTTCTATGGACTGGTGGACAAGATTAGGTCCAATCAACTCATCTTCTCCAACCTCAAACTAGCCAATCGGTTATCTACATCTCCTCCCATATAATGCCTCATAAGGGGCCAACTGAATGTGGCATGGTAGTTGTTGTTGTAAGCAAATTTGGTCAACAGTAGATGATCATCCCAATTCCCTTTGAAGTCAATAACACACGCCCTCAACATATCTTCCAAAGTTTGGATAGTGCGCTCTGCCTGTCCATTTGTCTGAGGGTGGAAGGTTATGCTAAAATTCACTTTCTTACCCAATCCTTTCTGAAAAGATATCCGTAATTGAGATGTGAATTGAGCTCCTCTGTCCGAGATGATGAACAAGGGAACCCCATGCAACCTCACAATCTCACAAATGTATAGTTGGGCATACTCCTCAACCGTATTAGTTTGTCTTGACTGCTAAAAAGTGGGCTGATTTAGTCATCCTATCAATAATCACTCATATCGAATCATGCTACTTTCAGGATCTTGGTAGGCCAGTAATAAATCCATGTTGATCATGTCCTATTTCCACTCAGGAATTTCAAAGTTCTGAGCTAACCCATATGGTCTGTTATGTTCAATTTTGGCCTGTTGACAATTGGGGCACTTAGAGGTAAAATTGGCAATGCCCCTCTACATTCCATTCTACCAATAGACTTCTCTCAAGTTGTGGTACATCTTGGTAGAACCAGGGTGGATAGAATATCTAAATCTAGCTTCCGCCATGATCCTATCTCAAACACTATCAACATCGAGTAGGCATAGTCTACCCTGGTATCTCAACACCCCACATTACCCTTTGGAGAAAACCATCACTTTCTGCTTGTGCACCACTTCTTTCAATTGGAACAAGACAGGGTCTTGGTCTTGCTTTTTCTTCACTTTTGATACAAAGGATGACGCAGACCCATTCTGAACATTGATCCCACCTTCATTGTTCTCCTCAAGTTATACTCCCAGTCGAGCCAGTCTATGCACTTCCCTAGCTAGTTCTCTCTTCCCTTCCTCTACATGGGCAGTGCTACCCATAGATATCCTGCTAAGAGTATCGACAACAATTTAGCCTTACCTGGGTGGTAGAGGATGCTCATATCATAATCCTTGAGCAACTCCAACCATTTCCTCTGTCGCAGGTTTAGCTCCTTCTGGTTGAATACGTATTTCATGCTCTTGTAGTCAGTGAACACATCCACATGTACTTCGTACAAATAGTGACGCTAGATGTTATGTGCGAATACCATTGCTACCAACTTGAGATCATGAGTCGAGTAATTTTTCTCATGGATCTTAAGTTTTCTGGAAGCATGAGCTATTACCTTCCCTTCTGCATCAACACACAAGCCAGTCCCACTCTGGATGCATCATAATAGATCACGAAGTCTCCGGTCCCATCAGGCAAGGTCAAAACTAGTGTTGTAGTCAATATAGTCTTCAACTCTTGGAAACTCATTTCAGATTCCTCAAACCATTGAAACTTGGCCTTCTTTTGAGTTAGTTAGTCAATGGTGCTGACAGAGAAGACAAGCCAAGCCCTCAACGAATCTGCAGTAGTAGCCTACTAAACCCAAGAAGCTTCTTATTTCTGTTGGAGAAGTTGATCTAGGCCAGTTCCTAACCGGTTCAATCTTTTAGGTGTCTACCCGAATACCATCTCCCGAAACAACATGGCCTAGGAAAGTCACAGACTTAAGCCAAAACTCACACTTTGAGAATTTTGCATATAACTTATGGTCTTTGAGTGTTTGCAAAACTACTGTAATATGATTAGCATGCTCCTCTTCATCCTTAGAGTACACCAAAATATCATCAAAAAACATGATCACAAACATATCAAGATACGATCTGAATACCCTGTTCATCAAATCCATGAAAGCCGCAGGTGCATTTGTTAACCCGAAGGACATGACCAAGAATTCAAAATGGCCATATCGTATCCTAAAGGCTGTCTTTGGAATATCACCTTCCCTCACCTTCAATTGATAGTAACCCGATCTAAGGTCTATCTTGGAGAAACAAGTAGCACCCTGAAATTGGTCAAATAGATCATCTATTCTGGGGAGAGGATACTTATTCTTTATTGTGACCTTCTTTAGTTGCCAGTAGTCTATGCACATTCTGAGAGACCTATCTTTCTTACACACGAATAGGATAGGAGCACCCCAATGAGAGACACTAAGCCTTATGAAACCTTTCTCTAACAAGTCTTTCAATTGTTCTTTCAATTCTTTCAACTCTGTAGGGGCCATTCTATAAGGTGGAATTGAAATTGGTTGGGTCTCGGGAAGTACATCAATCCCAAAGTCAATCTCCCTGTCAGGGGGGACTCTAGGTAAATCATCAGGAAACACTTTGGGGAACTCATTCACAATCGGGACTGATTCAAGAGTAGAAGATTCAATATCATCGGACTTGACTCGCACGAGGTGGTAAATGCAACCTTTGGAGATCAACTTTCTGGCTCTAAGATAAGAGATAAATTTTCCCTTAGGTACAGTAGAACTCCCTTTCCACTCTAAGACAGGTTCATTAGGAAATTGGAACTTAACAATTTGGGTTCTACAGTCAACAAAAGCATAATAGACGTGGAACCAATCCATGCCAGTATGACATCAAAGTTAACCATCTCCAATTCTTCCAAGTCAGCTAAGATATCTCTATGATAAATGGACACTGTGCTATCCCTGTAAACCCTATCGGCTAAGATAGACTCACCAGTAAGAGTGGAAACAGCAAAAGGTTCAAACAAACACTGTCATAGAACCACAAACTTACTAGCCACATAAGGAGTCACAAAAGACAAAGTGGCACCTGGGTCAAGCAATGCATAGTAATCAAAAGTAAAGACTCAAAGCATACCTGTAACCACATCTGGTACAACCTCCTGATCCTGTTGATTACCCATAACATAAACACAGTTCATCCCGCCTCCTGTACCAGTAGTACCTCTCTGATGATTGCCCGCTGGGGGTACTACAGAAGAATGAGCTCTGCTACTCCCTTCACCTTGCCTCCTCTTTGGACACTCATAATTGAAGTGATCAGTCTATCCACATGAATAACAAACATCTTTGCACATAACACTTGCCCAGATGAAGCTTACCACACTTGTCACAAGGTGGATTTCCCCTTGCACCTTGGATCGCAATGGCCTGAGATTGAGCACTTGGGCCTTGTAATTCTGGTAAACATGAGATTTCTGATCATACCTGTTTGACTGAACAGGTGCACTTGCCATAGAAGGTGCATGATGGGATGGCCTCCTCTGGAAGTAGGACTTGTCACCCTTATTTTGCTTCTACTGGCTAGGATTATGTCCTGCTGATTTTACCTTTCTGTTCATCTATTCTTCCCTTTCTCTCTTCTTGTTCTCTTTTATCTATTGGGCATACACCATGATTCTAGAGACGTCCACGTCGGGAATCAACAAGGCTACCTTGCATTCTTTTGCAAATGTCTGCCCAGGCCAGATACAAACTTCCTTATCCTGGACCTTATATCTTGGACCATCTCCGGAGCATACTTGGACAACTTAATAAACTTAAGGCTATACTCTTCAGCCGTCATCCTTCCCTGTTTCAAATTCACGAATTCATCAACCTTCGCCTCCCTCAACTCTTGAGGAAAGAAATGGTCAAGGAAAGCGGCTTCAAACCTTTCCCATTTTGCAGGCTCTGCATTCTCACCCTTACTCTCCTCCCATTGATTGTACCACACATTAGCAACATCTTTTAGCTAGTAGGAAGCGAGTTCAACTCCCTCTATCTCATCAGCATGCATAGCCTTCAGGACCTTATACATTTCATCAATAAAATTCTGCGGGTCCTCCTCCACCTTCGACCCCATATATACTGGCGGGTTCATCCTCAAAAAATCTCTGAGTCGAGTTACAGCTGAGGACTCTTGTGAGCTAGAACTAGGAGCCTGAAGACTCTGACTATTACCTTGGGAGGCCATCAGCTGAGCTAGCAAAATGATGGCTCCCCTAAACTCGCCTCAGTGCTGGGAGCTGGCTGGGGCTGAGAGGGGGGCCTATGGGACCTTAGCAGTCCTAACAGGGCGTCCCCGTCTCCTTGCCTCTGTCTGAACTGGGACTTCTGATTGAGCATTCTCAACAGTTTGGGCTAAGGCATCTCTCTAAGGGTTGTTCTTTTTGGCGACATTTTCTGTAAACGTGTAATGCACGAGTTAAAATGGGATTTCCATTAATTTAAAATCTATCACATGAATTTCATATCATAGAACAAGTGTAACACTTCCTAATGTCGTATAGCCTCTTGCTTATGAAGTATGGTGCACTACACATCCATAAACAAGACTCTACTAGACACACACTACTAGAAACTGGACCTACGACAACAGTTCAATATATGTTGCAATAAAGCCAAAAACAGTTACCATAGAGCTATAGCAACGGTTAAGTAACTGTTCCATCAGCTCGCATAGCAATAGCTCTATTGTAATTGTTTGTGGGACGGTTCTTCAGCACCGTTGCTATAGGTCTCTCTATTGCAACAATTTTTCTTCCATTCTGTAGGAACTATATTATTGCATCTATGGTAACGGGTAGCAACCGTTGCAATACAATTTGTTGTAATAGTTTGCAGCTTTTGCAATATAGTTTATTGCAACGGTTCGTAACTGTTGCAATATAGTTTATTGCAACTGTTTTTAAAGGTACCACCAATAGTCTTTTTAAAGGTTAACAACCATTGCTATAACTTGTTTTTAAGGGTTCTGCTGCAACAGTTATATGAATTTTCGCAACAGTTTCCCAAACTATTGCAACTAATAGTTCTTATATTTTCTTCATGATTATTATATAAAACGACAATAATCTATTGCAAGTGTTATAAATATAAATATAACGCATTATACAATATAATAAGCTACAAATAATAAATCATGAAAGAAAATAATGAATACAAGCCATATTTCAGAATATTCCAATCACATGCAAAATAGAAAAGAATATACCAAAACAAGTTTTCAATAGTTGGTATAAATTTAATATTGTTGAAAGAAAAGATAGTATCTTAGCTTAAGTTTCAAAATATCGAAAAAAGCAAAAGAGTTGAACTAAAGCATTTGAAGTTTCTTCAACTTTTGAATCAATTATCTCGTCAAGTAAGGTCTTCAATGCTTTCATCATCCATTAGATCATTTTCTCCACTGACAAAAATGATAACTAAAAATTAACTAAGACGCAAAATAAAATGTTTAATAAAAAGTATATAACTATACTAAGTATTGTTAGCCTTATAATGAGGTATTTTTACCAGCATCATGTTCCTCAAATGATATGAATCTGCATATATATATATATGCTGAACAAACCTTACATCTAATAGCACATAACATATACAAGAAGATAATTTTGGAAGGAAAAAAAAGGTTTAAACTATGCAATTAAACCATAGTACAGGAGCCTATTTCAATTAGGACTAGACTTCTATCAGCAGACCTTATTCCCTACCAAAATCTAAACTTACGCCATAGTATCCTGCTTTGACCTCCTTTTAAGTAGCTTGTCATTGTCCCTCGAGTTGAAGACACTTGTAGCATGGGAGACAGTATGCATGTAATTTTTTAAGATTTTGGCTAAAATTTTCTGTTTTGTTTTATTTTGTTCATCTATGGAATTGTTAAGACCCAAGCCATGGGCCTAGACGTGACCGGTGAATAAGAAACTTGAAGGAACCCCAAACAAGCGTCGTAGCATATCATTACACATCCTTGGTCACGGAAGCAATTAGAATGACAATAAGAGATAAATGTAAACGTAGGGGAATTGGGACTAAGGATAAACTTCCATATCATAAACATCAAGAGTCAATAGAGTCAAGCTCATAGCATAGATATGTAACATGTCCAAAAACACCTCTACGATATAGATAAGAGTCGGGGCCAAGACAAGCAATCGGGCTCACCCTCATAGTCAATACATAACAAAAATAAAGATAGTCTTAATACATAGCAAGAGTTCATAAGCAACATCCCCGAAGTGGAGGACTCACCAACAAGCTTGTAGGACAATCGAACTAGCCACGTGGAGGAGGAGGATGATCAAGCGGTGCACCGGTTCCTACATGGTGACATCATGTAGGCATAGAGAATATGTTAGTATGTTTGAATGTACTAAGTATATAGGATGCAATGCAACAAACGATAGGTATCATAGGCAAAATGCTTAGTCATAAATAATAGAGAGCATACTAACAATATGACATGGATGAATGATGCTTGAAGTAAAATCATGTTTATATAGAACATAATATGAGTGTAAGGAGTGACCATTATAGTGCAAGTCAAGGCCTACCACCTCTTTGAAAAGGAAAATGAGGTAC
Source organism: Solanum medicagineum (assembly GCA_026153255.1). Classification (NCBI taxonomy): domain Eukaryota; kingdom Viridiplantae; phylum Streptophyta; class Magnoliopsida; order Solanales; family Solanaceae; genus Solanum; species Solanum medicagineum. The sequence goes on along the minus strand of JAPFFP010080057.1, from coordinate 256 downwards.
GAACCCCTTCATGAGGTTGACGGAGTACAAACCCCCCATCAAGGTTGACAGAGTACAAACCCCCATCAAGGTTGATGGGTACCAACCCCCAACAAAGTTACCTAGGCCTACCACCCCCCAAGCTAGGGGACCAAGGTATCAACCCCTCGATAGGTTACCGGGGCCTACAACCCCCTGAGCTAGGCTTGGTCATCCCCCCCCAGGTGGCCCGGAGGCGTTGGCTTGGGCCTGGTAGGATTTTATGGCCCAATGAAGC
>JAPFFP010080046.1:0-22573 GCA_026153255.1 Solanum medicagineum | reverse complement strand
ATGGAATCCTCAAGGCCTGCTGGAGACATAGTAGCTACCTCGCAAGAAACCGAAAGCTCGATCCAACAAGAAAGGAAGTCTAATGGGATGGACCGGACTCACAACCTACAAAATGTAGCAAGGGGTGAGTACCAAACAACAGGGTACTCAGCAAAATGGAACTAGCATAAAGTAACAAAATAAAGAACACAAGTAACCCCTTAATTCTAACCACAATCCGCCGAGCTACATACCTACACTCAAAAACGTCCAAGCATAATATAATATATACAGATTACAGTAATGTGGATGTATCCGTCATCTAGGGCAGTACCTCAATCCACAAGTATATAAGTAGATTCAACAATTACATCAAGATCAAGGATATAATAAGTACACAAACCCACAAACAATACACAACTATATCAATCAGTTATGATATGAGATGGATGGATGCCATGAGATGTACGTAATGCGATGCAATGTTAAATAATCGTGATGCTTGTTTGTCCTACAATATACATCTGTTGATTAGATATGGTTGTCTGTCTTAGATGGAACCCATGGGGTACATATCTATTTGTGTATCTGTGAACATTGCTGGCAGAGATCTCAGCCAATGCTCAAACGCGCCTGAAAGTGACCTTAGACCACCGGGAAGAGAAATCGGGCCATTGGGAGGAGACCTCGGACCCGACCTGTAAAGAGCTCGGCTACAAATCCACATGTTTTCTTACTCACATCTCGATCGTAGCCATTACAAGTATCAATGCACAAATAAGAATGAATGCAATACACATGATCACAATAATATCATAATAACATGAATCAAAATGATCTCATTATCTCTTTGCCATCAATATCTCAATATCATCAGTGTCTCAACATCATCAATATCTCAATATCATTATAACACAATACACACACCATCTTGTTATCAACATCCAATGAATCACAAGGTCACATAGATTACGAATTCGCAATTAAATTACTACTCACATATAGTCTTATGAACAAGTATTTAATGATCAAGCCTAGAATAGTACAATTCTACCCCCAAATACTCAATTCCATGCACATAGGAGCACACAAGGTACATTCGTACTTAACAAAAGGTTAGAAGTCCACTTGCCTCAAATGAAGTCTCGAAATCAAGAAGGAGTCGCCGCTTTCCCTCTCCTACAATACTCCAGATCACCACAATCTATACAAATATAGCATCATAATCACATAACAAATCGAATGACACTAAAATCAACGAATTCGAAGAGAAAAGGTTAAATAGTCAAAAAAAATCTTATATCGGAAAACGTAGCCAGAAACTGAAAATTTATGGATGAAAATGTTTTACATGTAACAAGGAATTCAACGGGGGAAATGGTTTAAAAAAAGGGGCTAAGATGAGGGGGAAAACAAAGATTTAAGTTTTGAAAATCCATTTTGGGCCCCCCCCCCCCCAAATTCCACTTTTAAATCCCCAAATTTAGAAGTTAAAAAACAAATTAATCAATGGAAATAGTTGAAATAGGTTAGAAATTGTTACCCAATCACTTTGCCTTGAAAATCCATGAAATATCCCTTGAAAACGAAGCTTGAAGAGTTGAAAATGATGATTTAAAAGTACGTCGTTTTACACAAGTCACTGTTCAAGCATGAAAAGTGTTCCGCAGACACAAAACCTTATCCGCTGGAGGCCAAAGAGGGTTAACCCTTCGTGAACGTGGCAGTCACCTCGCGAATAGGGAGGTCCACGAACGCAGCCCATGAGGCACAAACTCGGAGTACTGGTGCCAGATGCACCAAAACCAACAATGCACCAACAATTTATCTCAAACAAAAACAAGAACTGGACCATTGAAAATTCTTTCGGAACCCCGTGGATACAAACCAAACACAGAACCCTACCAAAAATGATGATCCAGACTCAATAGAATCGTTAGAATTCGAATCCATAACCTCTGTGGCCTCGAACTCAAGAAAGATCGTTTAAACTAGTTTCGGACCTAAAACCTCAAAATATTCACAGAACCTCTAAAAATTACAACAAAGGTATTTCCAGCGTTAATTCATCATTCATAATTACTAGAACTGAAGTAATTCTGAGACGAGCTCCCGAACTCCAAATGTTGATCAAAGTCAAACCTATGACCTAAAATGAACTGAAAACGTAACTTTGAGCCTGAAAATCTCCGTTTTAACTCCAAATTTAGTTCTACAAGTTCTCCCTGACCAGATCCGGCATTCAGAGCTAATGGGATTGACGGAATCGACTTCCAATGCATGAAACTCAAAATGATTCCAAAACTCAAAATTTCCAACTTAAAGCTTTTGAAAACTCTTTCTTTTGAAAAACTCAGGCTTTTTACCTGATTTTCAAAATTCAACTTTCAGACTTGACCAAATATGACTCAAAGCAACTATCAGGAAGCGCAAAATGATAATTTGGCAGAAAATATCGAAAATGACCTTCAGGGTCATTACAGTAGTGTGTGTGTGTGTGTGTGTATATATATATATATAATACAAATAAATATTATAGTCGAAAAAGGGCCTAAAATGCCCTTGAAGTATTAGAATGGTATAAAAATGTCAATCATCCACTTTTTGGGCCTAAAATGTCCTTTCTCTTTAATAAATTATTTATTAATTAAATAATTATTTTATATACGTAACTTCCATCTATTGGTTGAGATATTATTATTTAAATTTTCTTTTATAAATTAAAAACCCGCCCACTATTTAGACCCAAACTCATCCCGAATTACATCTGACCCCGTCCCACCCGCTCCAAAACTAAGCCTATCCCTAACCCCTTTTCTTCCGCCAAATCAACCCTCTTCTTTTAAACTTGGAGATGTTCCCTTTGAAATATTATGGACATTAACAGTGTTGAATAATTGCAACTACCGATATGAGGAAAAACGCAGCAAAATACATGTAAATGACTCATAATAGCAATGAATTGACAACTGTTTCTTTTCCTTCAAGGATACAGCCGCAGGAAGTTCAACACTGCCAATACCAAAGTGTCGTAAACCAATCTAAGGAAAGAAAACTTCGGGGAATACCGTAAGCAGTTTGTAAGGAAATTGCTAATGTGAGATGCACCTGAAGTTCGGATCAGACAAACAATAAGCTTATTTTTGGAGCGGGTGGGGCGGGTTTGATGTAACTTGGGACGGGTTTGGGGTCTAAATATGGGGCCGGTTTTTAATTTATAAAAAAATTAATAATTAAATTTCAACCAATAGATGGATGTCACGTGTATAAATAATTATTTAATTTATTTACTAAATAATTTGTTAAAGAGAAGGGCATTTTAGGCCCCAAAGATAGATGTGAAAGACATTTTAGGCTTAAAAGTTAGATGAAAGACATTTTTATACAATTTCTAATACTTCAAGAGTATTTTAGGCCATTCTCCGTATTTTAAATATGTTATTGTCTACTGTTACACGTGTCCTCTTTTAATGAATGATTTGTTGGTTTACTCATTCGTTTGGACATGTATTTATTAATCAAATATTCGTAACTTACTCAATGTAGTCAACTCTACTTCAGGATTCATCTTAGTCTACTTGTAACATACATAGGAAGAATTAAAAAAATAAATTTAAGAAGCTATAATATCTATTTGGAAGTATTATAAATATTACTATAAAAAAATAGGACTATGTAAAGTTCTCCTCTCGTTTAATAAGAAATACATTGTCTTAACTAATTTTAAGACACTCAATAGAGTAATGTAAATAATCAATTATTGATATTACCAATTAAATTTGTGAACACATAGATTGTAATATCTTTCAAAAATTTACCTTCTATACTAGTGTATTCTCACCTCATTGTTGTTGTAGTCCTTCAAATCATCAATTTGTTTATGACAACAACAATTGCATCTATGAAAGAACATACCTTTTCTTTCACGAATTTACTGTAAAAGCATGCTTTCTTTTCCATCTAAAATTGTACTACTTTTGAACTTCAAATACAGGTAGAAAGTTTTGATTCCTTCTATTTTTTTCAAAAAAGAAAATAAACAAGAATCCTACTAATCTTGAAAGTTTTAAATTGTAACAATTTTTACTAACCAACAGAATTTCTTTTTAAAAAAATAGATTGCTAAACCTAATAAAAAGATCTTTGAAACTATAAGAACTTAATTTTCAAACGCAGGTCTTAAAAGAATTGAAGTAATTAACTTATATGACAAAATTTTCAAAGTAATATAAAGCTACTTTTTGTCGAATTTAAAAACAGAAGATATAAAATATAAATCGAAAATTCATTAATTCAATATGAAATCTTTAACCTATTAAAATTAAATAATAATTTGCAAAAAATATAAAAAGATGATTTTGTCTAAAGCAGATTTTTAAATGAAGGGTAAAAAGTTCAAACAACATTTCTGAGGATGTTCATGCTTTCAATATAGTACTAGTTTAGTGTACGTGCTTGTGTACTGCGTCAATTAATAAAAAGTGTACAAAAAGGAATAAATTATAACATGTGTAGCTTATATCATTGAGCACACAACTATAAATAATTACATAAATATTACTATATCATATCACCAAGTTTCTAAATATGTCATTTTTTAGTCCTATTGCAGCATGCAAATCAACTTCATTTTATTTGACAATCAACTTAATTCTATTGGACAATAACAATATACAACATAATTGAATATATTTCTGATTTTATATATGAAAAAGGGTCAAAAATACCCCCTGAACTATTTGAAATAGAGCAGAAAAACCCTTTTGTTATGTTTTGGCTCAAAAATGCCCCTCTGCTAAATCAACTGAAATTTAACAGTTTAGGCCCTACAATTAATGGAGGCATAGCAGACATGAAGCAAATCCCTGCCAAGGATCACATCAAAGTCAATTATCTCCAACTCTACCAAATCAGCAAAGGTATCTCTATGATGGATGGATGCTACACAATCTCTATAGACCCTTTTGACTAGGATAGACTCACCAATAAGAGTGGAAACAACAAATGGTTCGATCAAAAACTTAGGAAGAATCTCAAATCTAGTAGCCACATAGGGAGTTGCAAAGATAGAGTGGCACCCGTACCAAGCAACACATAATAGTTAAAGGTAAAGACTTGAAACATACCGGTAACAATATCTGGAGCAACTTCTTGATCCTGTCGATTGCCCATCGCATATAGACAATTTGTACCTCCACCTGTATTAGTAGTGACACTTCTCTGATTACCCCTCATTGGTGGTACAGTAGCAAAAGACTGAGCATTATTTCCCCATAGTGGACATTCCTTCTGGAAGTGACCATCCGCCCACACTTATATCAACCATTCTATCCCTCTCTACACTATCCCAAATGCATCTTGCCGCACTTTCCACATGGTGCTTACTTTGTGAACTTTAAGCCATACTAGCCTATGATTAAGATGCCTGGGCTTTGAAATTCTTTCAAAACTTTGAGGGAGGCCTAAACTTTATTCAAGATTTGAGTTTTAGCGTGTCTTAACTCTGAAAATTCTCCGAATTCACCAGAGGATCCGCAACTTTCACCCTATCATGGGGTGGAATGTATCTATCTTTAGCTCCATCTCAGTCTCTCTAACCCTTAGGCTAAGTTTTCTCTGGCCAAACTCTATCTCTCCATCCAACACCATTATTCAAACCCTAATTCCCAGGTGGACTTGGAAAGGCCAACTGAAAACCCATCACCTGGTTGCTTATGTAATGCAATTGTTCACTATATCCACCTTCAAATGGTATGTTATCAAACATCACATCTCTAGCAGTCCACACAACATTAACACTCTTCCTATTTCTGCCGATGATATGCTTAGTCAAGAGATCCAGTTGTCGCAACATTTTAGCCATATTTTCGTTCCTCTCTATCTTTAGCAAGCTATTCTTTAGACGAACCCTATGAATAGAAGATACAAGTCAACCCTCGTATATCAAGCTCTATTAATATTTGTCACGTCATCCAAGAGGTAACAAGAAACAATGAATGTTTGCCTCATAATTCCTCCTCATACTAGTTGGTCAGCCACATCTTTGCTGACAGCATCAAGGCTCATATAGAAATATTGTAGCAGCAGGTGGTCCGGAACTCCATGGTTCGGGTATTGAAGTAAAAGTTTCTGGAATTTCATCCATGTCTCATGTAATGGCTCACCCTCAATTCTTTTGAAGTTTACTTCTTCGTAGATTGACCATCTTGGAGGGAACAAAGAACCTCAACTAGCTAGCCAACAACTTCTCCAGTGATAGAGAATGGGAAGAGCCTTAGTCTGATGGATTCTTGAGTAACTCCTCTGAAGTTGAATGGTAGATATACATCAAAGAAATTCCAGAGATGCTCATGGGAATCCTTATGGGCTAGCCCTCAAATAGTCCTTTTAGCTAAAGGAGTTATAACCTGGTGCTTACGACATGAAATAGAACACCTCCAGCTAGTGCGGGCAATTAGATTGTGCCCATGCTCCTTACTTGATCATAGATGACATCTTAAAAGTCATCCACTCCTCCCAACCTATCACCATTAACGCTTCCATGATCCCCCATCCTAAAACCTATTTTTCAACTGTAAAAATAATAAGAAAAATAGTAAAATAATTCTAACTACAAAAATGAAGTTCAACAAACACATCAGTCAAGAACTAGCACCATTCCCTAGCAACGATGCCATTTTTTACGATGTTCAAACCTACTACTCAAAGCAAGCAGGGATGATTGTTATCAATATATTACCCTACAAAAGAGTTAGGGTTGAATTCTACAGGGAATGGTGGTTCAAGAGGTGAAGTTATACGTTGAACTATAGCAATTGTAGGTTCAAATTGGGGGGTTACAATAAATAAAATCAAGGTTCAGCTACACTATTTCTAAATTCACAAAGTAATCAACAAATTAAGATATGTTGGGGATGTGCAAATATAGGAATAGATGTACAAAGTTGGTTATATTTAACTAATTGAGTTAAAGATGAGTGAATGGGCTAGGATGCTAGTAACCCACGTTTCAATTACGACAATGTAGGTGTTTCAGATGATTCAATTATGACAGCATATGTGGATTGCTCGAGCACATGCCTATCTTGAGAAGTCACAGTAAAACCTAAATAACTTATCCATTGAATCCATGGTTATGGCATTCAACTGAAACCCTAAAAGAGTTCGAGCTAATACATCTATTTCACACTCTAACTACTCCGATTAAAGTAATAATTAGAGATCTAAAGTAAATCCCAACTTTGCAACCTTGAGATTATAGGTGAAACTTAGGAATAAATGTAAATTCACTTAGGTTAACAACAATATAGTCAAAATATCATAGACCCAGCATATAAATCGAAGACCTATATTATTTACACATCTCAAACATAGGAGTTTTAGCCACTCATGCTCGAAATTAAAGATTCAATACCAAATTTAGCAGATGAGTACATAGGTAACTAGTAAGAGAAAAGTTAATTTAAACCAGAAAATTTCCACAATTTGTGCCTCCACAAGATTGGAACCCTCTCACCTTATACTATTAAACAAGAATGTTCTACGTACTCTCTCTCTCTCTCTCTCTCTCTCTCTCTCTCTCTCTTTCCCTCTCTCTAAAACTTGATGTGAATGATATGTACAATGTTCTTTCCAAAAGATTTAAATAGTCAGTGCAAAATAAGTGAAAGTTTGTGCACCGAGAACCCATTTGGTAGTCAAGTTTGGCCATCATCGAGCACCACGGTAATGTTCCGAATGTGCACTTCACCAGTTTCCTATGCATCTCTTTGAAGGCTTGGATCTCAGCAAGATTAGGTGATGATTCTTTACTCCACCTATCATGTTTAGTGATTCCTCGAAGTTTCTTCACATCGCTGTTTTGTTATGAGCTTAGGATCCTAGGTATTGCAAAATTAGGTGGTCTCCTTGGCCATTCAGTAATATGCCGAATATTTTGGTGATGTCAATGATGTCGTGTTAGAATACAACACATTTGATGCCTAATACAAGAGATTTTGTGTGTTCTCAATGCGACTTTTTATGGTTTTTATGTGTTTTGTGTTTTTTTTTTGTAGAAAATACAAATTGGCCTGATTTTAGGTAAAAGAAACATATTTTGTTGAATTTGAGGATCTACGAGACCCACAACAAGTCGTAGCCCAAGCTATGACTCATCGGGGATGATTGTAATGATTAACAGTTTCCAAAACCAAAATCTGATAATTTGAAGTTTAGGCATACGAGCTCAAAGTATGGGTCATAGTCCTCACAGTCACTCATAGAAGGGGGCCTCGTAGCAATTAACAGTGTTAATGAAAATTAGACCAAGAACTGCAAGCATGGATAACGAGAAGGTAGACCAAATTATGACTTGTAGGTGTGAACTATAGCAGCCAAGTCCAAAATGCCAAGTGCTGACAATGAAAGTCCAATTACGGCTCGTAGGTCACCCTACGAGCCGTAGCAACTACCAACCTAAATTTTCTAATTATTTTCAGAACATATTTGTAAATAGTATAAATAGTATATGTTAGGGCTTTAGAAAGAAGATTCCACAGTTTTTAGAGATTTTTAGAGAGAGAAGCTCCTATTTCTTAGAAAATTGTAGGGTTTTAGAGTAGAAATTTCGGGTTTTCATTTTGAGACTCAAATCGAAATCACTTGGAATTTAATTTCATCATTCAAGCTTGTGAATTCAAATCCAATGGTGGTTTTATTGTTCTTTATTCTTCTTGGGTAATTTCTCAACTATGTATGTTTCATTCATTATTTGTTTCTTGCCCAAGTCATGAGTAGCTAAACCCCCACAACTTGGGTATTGTAGGAATTATGAGTAGCTAGCTTAATAACCCAGATTATTTGCACTTCTTGAGTTGGGTATTTGCATGTATTATCTATGTTTCTTCATTTTGCTTCTTGTTTAATGGTGGCCAACATTAAACCCCGCTAGGTGTCATGATCCCAATCAAGGTAGTGATGAATAGGAAAAGAAAATGGATGACAAAATTCAATTGATGTGTTCTTGTCTAATAAACTAAACCTGGTCAAGGAGAGGTTGAATGGGACAATATATAATGGTTAGTTTGGTACACTATGGTAGCTGGCCAAGCGCCATAATGAAATTCAACCTTTGCTTTTACCCAAAGGTTGGAAGAACCTAAGTTACCATCCTGCATGCAATGTCCTAATTTAAGTTGTGTTATCCAGGATGTTTGAGTTATTGAATCATAGGGAACAAAATTTTCCAAGTTGCTCTCCAATTTGATTGTCTCTTTGCTTTATTAATATAGTTTTACTTTACTACGTATCATTACAACCCCCCCTCCAATTGAGAATAGAGTTAGTTGATGCTTGAAATGATTATTGGTGAATCAAGGCGGTACAATCCTGTATTCCCTTTGGATTCGACCCTAACCTGGTAAGGTTTTATATTTGACAACAATTGCTTTATCCCCCAAGTGAGAAGTACTGTTTTAGTGTGATCAAAATTAATGGCACCATTTTCGGAGAATATAACGAGGTTTTGACTTGATTTTGCTAGTAGTTGGTTCACCTGTTGATTGCTTAATTCTCTTGTATTTTACGTTTGTTTTTGTTTTTGTTGTTTAGTTTCTTTTGTAGGATATACTAGGTGTATGCCCAACACAAGGAGACAAGGTGGACCCTTAGCTCCGATTAATCTTGAGATCCAACGTGTTGTAAGGAGAATAGCCCAAGCAAACGTGGATATTACGGTTGATGAAGCATGGATTGACATGATGATGAAGTGGGTAGAGAGGAGAATCCACCACTAAGGGAAAATAGGTCACACTATAGGGATTTTAACGAGAATGCATATGGTTAGAATCAATATTGATTAACCCTATGGCCATGGATGTTACAGGTGCTATAGTGTTGCCACCACTACCGGCAGACGCTAAGTTCACAGTGTCAAGTGGATTACTCCAAATGCTTCAGAACCGTGGTTTGTTTGCAGAGTTACCTACTGAGGATCCTCACAGTCATCTTCATAATGTTGCATTTGTTTGTAAAAGTGTGATAGGTACACAGAATCTCTCTATGGATGCTGTTGGGTAACGTGTGTTCCTATATTTCTTTTCAGTAATGCAGCAATATGGTTGTCAGAACTCCCACAGAGCTTAATCACCAGTTGGGTAGAACTGTAAAGGGCCTTCTTAGAGCAATACTTTCCAAGGTCTAAAAAGCTCAAACTGAAGGACCAAATTAATAATTTTGAGCAATTGTCGGGTGATTATATTAGCATAACGTGGGAGAGGTTCACCAAGTGTTTGAGAATGGTTTTGGACCATAAGATTGTGGATAATGCTTAGTGGAAATTTCTATCGGGCTCTTAATGAGAACAGTCAAGCGTGTGCCGCTACAATTATGGGGGACATGTTCTTAGACCAAACGTTCACAATGATAGCGAAAGGATGGAGCAAGTAGTGAGGACCAATAGATCATGGGACCAATGGAAGAGAGCTACTATAAGAAGCTCTTGTGCGGTAAGTATTAGTTCAGAGCAAGTGAAAATCAATGATGAGATCATGCAACAACTTTGGACTAGCGTGGACTTGGTGGTGAAGCAAACTCAAGAAAGTGTTCATGTAGTCGTCCACCAACCTCCAAGAGCGCTCATGTATGGTGAGTCATATTATGACGAAGATGCTGCTTTGTTAGAGATCAAGCGATAAGTTTTCGGTACAATGCCCAAGGGTCCAATTCAAACTATTAGTGTCAAGGTTCTAGAAATCAAGCTCGGAACTACAACAGAGAGGGTGCATATAGAGATAGTTATGGTAGTTATTTTGAGAGAGATAGGGTGCTAGAAGCCGAGTGGGGCCAAAGAGATGGGTATAGAAATGGTCCTTATATGCCTCCTCATAATCATGAAGCTGGTTCTAGCAATACAAGGATTAAGGAAATGTTCGATAAGTTGTTGAAGAAGGCCAATCACCAAGATGAGACTTTGAAAGGGATGAAATCGGATATTTGAAGCATCAACCAAAAGATCAAGTCTCATTTGGTAGCTATCAAGCAACTCGAACAACAATTTGTTCAAGTGTCCCTTCAATTGAATCAACGCCAAAAGGGTACTTTGTCGAGCAACACCGTCCAAAACCCTAAGAATGAGGGATATTGTATGGAAATTACAACTAGAGGATTTAAAAGTACCATTGACCCTTCCATGCCGACCGAAGTAGGAAATGTGCATGCAAAAGAAAGCACGAGGAGGGGTGTAGCCGAGAGAGATAATAATGTGAAGAAGGGGGTAAATGAAGAGGGTGAGAGACTGAGGAAACATAAGATCTTCCCAAGACCTCCTCCTCTTTTTCCTCAAAGAATCAAGAAGAGGGAGGAGGAGAGCAAGCTCGAGCACGTCCTATCAATACTTAAGAAACTATCATTGAACACCCCTTTGATTGGAGCCTTAGAGAAGATGCCGAGTTATGCAAGGTATATAAAGGACTTGCTCAAAAAGAAGCAGACAGTGAATCATATTCTTTCCCATGATCTTCAACATTGTAGTGCCATCACCACTAACTCATTGGTCCAAAAGCATGAAGACCCAGGTGCTTTCACTATACCATGCACGATCGGAGAGGTAGAATTTACTAAAGCACTTTGTGATTTGGGTGCTAGCATCAACTTGATGTCGCTTGCCATATTCAAGAAACTCGGCTATTGAAGAAACTCGGCTTAGGAACTCCTACTCCTACAAAAATGCGGTTACTAATGGCAGACGGAATAGACAAGAAACCCATGGGAGTACTTTTTGATGTGTTGGCAAAGGTGGACAAATTTATATTTCCCATAGATTTTATTATACTTGTCTGTGAGGTTGATTTTGCAGTTCCTATTATTTTGGGGAGGCCTTTCTTAGCAACAGGTCACACTTTAGTTGCTATGGAGAATGGGATACTCGCATTCAGAGTTAGGGAAGAAGAGGTCATGTTTCATGTTTGTCAACAAGAAAGGAAGAACTGTGATCTGAGGATAGTTTTGGTGATTGAAACTGTTGATGATGGTGATGAGCTAGAAGTACCTGTTGAGCTATGACTAGGAGTTGACACTTTGGAGGCAGTCTTGATAAACTTTGATAGTGATAGTATCCCAAATTATGAGGAGACAGTAAATTCTCTTGGGTTGTCATTCGGCCCTAGACGTCAGGCTAAGTTGGAGCTAGACTTGAAGAACTGGGAGACACCACCACACAAAACCTTCTATAGAGATGCCACTAGTGTTGGTATTGAAAGAACTTCCATCGCATTTGAAGTATGAATTCTTAGTGGAGAACAATACATTACCTGTCATCATAGCCGCAGACTTGAGTAAGGGGCAAGCAGATGCCCTTGTGACAGTACTCAAGTAGTTTAAAAGGTCTATTGGGTGGATTATTGCATATATCATTGGTATTCCTTCGGGTATATGCACTCACAAAATCTAGTTAATTAAAGACTACAAACCTAGCATCAAGCATCAAAGGCGTCTGAACCCTCCTATGCAAGAGGTTGTTCGTAAGGAAATCATCAATTGGTTAGATGCTGGAGTAATCTACCCAATTGCCAATAGTGAATGGATGAGTCCAGTATAGTATGTCACAAAAAAGGGGGTATCACAGTGGTGCCCAATGCTAAAATGAATTGATTCCTATAAGGCCATTAACTGGAAGGAGGGATGTATGGACTACAGAAAGCTCAATGCCTCAACAGAGAAGGATCACTTTCTTATGCCATTCGTGGATCAGATGCTCGATAGACTTGCAGAAAAAGGATGGTATTGTTTCCTTGATTGGTATTATGGCTATAATCAGATCATTATTGCTGTAGAAGATTAGGAGAAAACCACTTTCACATGCCCATATGGTACATTCACATTTAAAAGGATGCCATTCGGATTGTGTAATACCCCAGTTACATTCCAAAGGTGTGTAATGTTCTTTTTTCTTGGATATGGTTGAAAACACTATAGAGGTATCCATGGATGATTTAAGTGTGGTTGGTCACTCATTTGAGGATTACTTGGAAAACTTGCATGATGTTGTGCAAATATGTATGGAATGTCACTTGTGCTAAATTGGGAGAAATTCCATTTTATGGTTAAAAAAGATATTGTGTTGGGCCAAAGAATCTCAAGTAAAGGCATTGAGGTCGAAAGAGCTAAGATTGAGGTAATTGAGAAGCTTCCACCACCCATCTCAGTAAAGGGTATTAGAAGTTTCTTGGGGCATACTGGGTTTTATAGACGGTTCATAAAAGACTTCTCCAAAATCTCATACTCATTATGTAAATTGTTGGAGAAGGATACCAAGTTTGTGTTTGATGATGCATGCATACGAGCTTTTAAAGAATTGAAAAAGAGGTTGATCTTAGCGCCAATTATTGTAGATCCTGATTGATCCAAGCCATTTGAATTAAGGTGTGATGCCAGCGGGGTTGCATTAGGTGTGGTTTTGGGACAACGCAAAGAGAAAGTCTTACATCCTATATCCTATGCCAGAGAAGCCCTAAACACAGCTCAGAAGTATTACACTGTCATAGAACAAGAGTTGCTTGCATTGGACTTCGCATTCGAATAGTTTCGGTTGTATTTTCTAGGAGTGAAAGTGATAGTGCACCCAGACCACTCAACACTGAAGTATTTGATGGCCAAAAAGGATGCAAAGTCAAGATTGATAAGATGGGTACTTCTATTACAAGAGTTCAACTTTGATTATTATTGACAGAAAAGGGTGAGAAAACCAAGTTGCCAATCACCTATCTAGATTGGAGGATGGGGCAACGATGCCGTTTGATGATGGTCTTGAGTTTAATGACTCTTTTCCTGACGGAAGAGTGTTGGCGGCATCACATGATCTTATACCATGGTTCACAGACTATGGAAATTATCTGGTGAGTAACATTTTACCTCCTAACTTGAACAAGCATCAAAGACAGAAATTTATGCATGATGTAAGGAAGTTCTTTGATGACCCATAATTATTCCATGTGTGTGCTGACGGGATTATCTGTCACTGTGTCCCCGAGGTGGAAATGATGAGCATACTTAAAGGTTGTCACTCATCACGGGTGGGTGGGCACCATAGTGGGATTCAAACAGCCCTTAAGATTTTGCAATGTGGATATGAAACGACCCCAAAAAGTGCTTGAAAAGGTTCCTTGGAAGTGTCCGGAATCATAATTTCCATGTATCTCAAAATCCATGTGTGATATCGAATATCCGACTTCATATTCTTGTTCAGTGGGTCAAATTGAGTGGAAAAAGGGTCAAACCCCAATTTAACAGCAACCGTTTCAAAATTTGGAAATCATAAAATGCGAAATGTAGAGAGGTTTTCGCGCCCCTTGCAAGACGCGCTAAGGGCGCGCCTCTGTGTATTTCTTTGTCCAGTTTTGACTTCGATCCAAGGCTTTTAAGTCTTGGGCCTAAGTGTTTTCAAGCGTGAAAATACCTATACTTAGCCATTTTTCACCCTATCATTCTAAATATTCCCCAATACTCGTTCAAACACTTAGCCAAATATTTTACTCCTAAACTCAAGTCTCAAAACTCATCCGAATCTAAGGATTTCCTCTCAAGATTCAAGTCTCCATCTCCAATATTCATCAAGTTCATCTCAAAAGCTAAGGTATGTGGGTTTCTTTCATGTGTTCCTTGCACCCATAATACCCAAGCTTCCTTTTACTCTAATTTGCATGATTTAAAGTTGATTTACTCATGATCTTATTTATTATGAAATTCGCTGCATGCTATGTTGGGGTTTTTGAAATTGTGATTGTTTTACTATGTTTTGGGCTATGAATCTAAGATCTAATGTAAGATTTGATGAAGGGTTTTGATGTATATTGCTTGAGGGTGTTACTAAGAATCTATTAATGGATTTACATCGAATTTTCTAGCATAATAACACTCTTGAATTGCATGATTTTACACTAGCACTACACACCCTCTAAGTGTTTGATAAAATGTCCGATTATGATTTCTTGAGGAATTGAAGGTCATATGCATGTCTTATGAGTTGAATTAACATATGATGATGAAAAGGAATGTATGTATATGACGATGAAAGGAGTGTGTGTGTATATATTGTGTTGGGGATGACCAACCTAGATCGGGGGGGTGGGTTGTAGGCCCGGGTAACCTTGTTGAGGGGTTGGTACCTCGATCGGCTAGCTTAGGGGATGGTAGGCCCGGGTAACCTTGTTGGGGGCTGGTACCCATCAACCTTGTTGGGGGGTTTGTACTTCATCAACCTTGTGAAGGGGTTCGTACCTCATGAGCCTCTCCCATGAGGTGGTAGGCCATAATTTCACTATGAATGGTCACTCGTAACAGTTAATTTATGATCCATATAAGCATGATTTACTACGAGCATCTTCCATGCATGCCATATTGCTATATGTACTCATTGCCTATGCTTATGCATTTCGATTATGCTACCATCACTTGTTGCATTGCATCCTAAATACTTAGTACATTCTAACGTACTAACGCATACTCTATGCTTTCATGATGTTATCATGTTGGTACCGGTACACCACTTGATCGTCCTCCTCCTCCACGTGGCTAGTACGAATGTCTCTCAAGCTTATTGGTGAGTCCTCTATTTCGGGGATGTTCTTATGATCTCTTGATGTGTAATAATAGTATGTTACCTTTATTTATGTATTGACTATAAGAGTGAGTCCGGTTGTTTGTCGTGGCCCTCACTCTTATCTATGTAGTAGAGGTGTTGCTGGACATATTATGTATTTATTCTTTGAGCGTTGACTCTCTTCTTTCTTGATGATATGCTATGGAAGTTTAACGTTGGCCTCGATTCTCTTGTTTATGCTTGTCTCTCATTGTCATTTTGATTGCTTCCGCGACCAAGGATGTGTAATGATATGATATGAGACTTGTTTAGGGTTCCTTCGGGTTCGCCATTCACCAGTCATGTCTAGGCCCTAGGCTTGGGTTGTGACAAGATATTATTGGCGCACAATACATCAAGATGCTCATGATTATTCCAAAGCTTGTGATAGGTTCCAAAGGAAGGTGGAGTCACATGCAAACATGATCTCCCTCTAAATCCTATCTTTGTAATTGAGATGTTTGATGTTTGAGGGATAGATTTCATAGGACCATTCATTGGCTCGCATGGGGAAAAGTACATATTAGTAGTTGTGGATTATGTCTCCAAGTGGGTGGAGGCTGTGGTTCAACCTAACAATGAAGGTAAAAGTATCACGGTGTTCCTCAAAAAGAACATCTTCTCTAGATTTGGCACTCCTCGGGCTACATCAGTTATGGAGGTTCTCACTTTTGCAACAGATTCTTTAAAGCATTTCTTGAAAAGTATGGGGTAAAACACCAGGTGGAAACACCCTATCACCCTTAAACAAGTGGATAGGTGGAGGTATCCAACAGGGAAATCAAGCAGATTTTAGCCAAAACATTAATGCAAATTGAACAGATCGGTCAAGGAAGCTTGATGATGCATTATGGGCATACCGGACTACATTCAAAACTCTTATTATCATGTCTCCTTACCAACTTATCTTCGGAAAGGCCTGTCATTTGCCAGTGGAGCTTGAACATAAGGCAATGTGAGCCTTAAATAAATTCTTTTGATCCTTGATTGGCATGACGCCGCACAGTCTAGGTTGACTCAACTCAATGAGCTTGATGAATTTCAGTTAAGGGCATATGAGAGCTCGGCATTGTATAAGAAGCAAATGAAATTTCTACACCATCATCGCATTGAATGCTGTTAGTTTATGCCAAGGGTTCCAGATTGAAGTTATTCCCTGGAAAGCTCAAATTTAGATGGATAGTACCCTTCTGAATAGCATGTGTCTTCAGTCATGGTGCCATTGAATTGGAGAAACGAGATGGAGAAACTTTCAAAGTAAATGGTCAAAGAGTCAAACTTTACATGGGAGGCACGGAGGAGATCAAGACAGTGGAAGAGTGGGACCTTGAAGAGATATAAAGAAGCACACCATCTATGTCATGCCGCCACAATAAACTACACGCTGCTTGGGAGGCAACCAAGGTATGACCCCTTATGCTTATTTTGTTTTTGTTTTTGTATATTTGAGAATAAAGTACTTATTTTGGTGGGGTGTGGGTAGTTATAGACTAGGGTGAATTCTAAGTAGCCTTTAGTCTATAACTATCCTAGTTTTTTCCCGTGTTCTTTTGCCTTGTGGATTTTCATTTTTATGTTGAACTGACACGTTTTAGATGTTTTAGATAATTTTTGTGGTATATGGTGATTAAACTCTTGGCATGTACATGGTTTGATGGTTTATGAAAATTTTGAAAGAAATTGGTACCCTTGAAAATTTTTGCTGATTAGTAGTTATTTTGTGATCATGCATGTTTGAATGGTTTGGCAATGTTTATTTTGACTAAGTGAAGGAAAGTTGATGCTTGACGCATGATCTATAAGTCTATATTGCCTATGTATGCAATGCCATGTATGTGTGAGATTTTGTTTTGTTCATGCATTGTGTACTGATTCAGAACTTGCCCTGTTACTTTGAGTTAGACTAGAGCTTGGAGGAATTAGGAAAGGATTTTAGGCCCTTGTTCTTTAAACTAGTCCATATTTTACTAAATGATCCACCAAATGAAAGAGTTTATTCCTTGTTCCAAATGTTTGAGCCTTACATATACCTTTTCTTTCTTAATACCTAGCTAGCCTAAACTTATTTAGTTAAATACCTTAATATTGGCCCTAGTCTATCGTTGAACATTGTGGACCTTGATTGAGGCAGAAAGCCTAATGTCACGACACGGACCTAGGGCCTAGAGGTGACACGGGCGAATGGGAACTCGAGGATCCCCAAACAAGCCTCAAGATACCAAAATTCACATCATTGGTTCAGAAGCGTACACAAAGTAAACACATAGTTCTACGGGACAGGAAAATAGGACTCACTCTATGGGGGAAATTCGGGATGTAGGATCTTTCCATCATAATATATAGCCAAACCATTAATCACATAGTCAACTCACATAACAATAGTCAAAGATAGACAACCCAAAACATAGATTTAAGTCATAACACAAAACATAAAACGTAAGGAAGTTTACAAGGTGTCCAACAATGCTTCTACATAGATGGGTCAGGGGCCAAGACATTCCCCGGGCTTAGCCTCAATACATAAAGAAAAGAAAGTATCAAAGGTAGATAGATGGTGGATCGTCCTTGGAAGATAGGACAACAAATAAACTTGGAATCCGAGCTAAGCATCAAACGGTGGATGATCAAAGTCCTCGGTCCCTACATGGTGAAATAATGTAGACAAGAGTATACGTTAGTACGTTTGAATGTACTATGTATATGGGATGCAATGTATGACTTACCAAAACCTGCATTTCCTTGTTAGATGACAAAGGCACATAATATAGAAAGAGATATATATAGCAAGGAATGTAAGTATAACAAGATGTTAGGAAATTCATGATGCATGAAGTGCAAATGATGCTCATATATAGTGGGGATGTGACCTCAACCGACATAAGTAGGACCAAGTGAGCTATTACTTGGAATCTCTATGAAATCCCCTCATTGGTAAAGAGGTGGTCTACTTGACAAAGGTAAACCATACTTCACCTTATGGGCACCCCCATTTCGTATGAAGCAACCTTCCTTACGGGCACCCCCATTTCAAATAGGATTTTCATATATAGCACACCATATCATATCACATAGTTTCTTCTCCTTATGAGAATCCCCATTTCAGAGACAACTTTCCTTATGGGCACCCACATTTCAAAAGGGAACCTATGTTAGGTACATAGTTCGAGGAAAAAAGAGCGGAACCCTTATCCCATCAGTGCTAAGTCATCATCCCACAAGAGTACTTATAATGTACGTAGTTTTACATGCTTTCAAAGAGATACAAGTCTTTCCAAAACATTTCAATGCACAATTGGGTTTAAAAGCCAAACATCTTTCACAATAATCCATAATTAGGCTCAAATGCCAAAACATAGTTTATATTCACAATACTTATGCATAGGAATAGCTCATTCACATAATCAGAATGGTGTAAAATGCTCCAAGAGCCACAATCATAGACATATATGTGATCACAATATTGTCATAGCCAATATTTTATCAAAATCATATCATATAACAAAATTGGGCTCCACCCACTTCATAATTTCCATAATAATCCATGTACATGAATGCATATGCTACGAATAATGAGAGAATGTCGTGGCTAATTAAGATTCAATCCAAAATCCATAATATAATATGAAATTCAAGTGAAACATAATTAAATCCACATTTAAAAATCATAATATAATCACTCATGCATAAGCAAGTCTTAAAGGGGACATGCATGCTTATAATTTCATAAACCCAATGTAAATCTTGATATAACAGTTTAAATCAACATAAAATCATCAAATAAACACTATTCAAGCGTCAATAGAATTTTAGTAATCATAATATTCAAAACCCCGATTTAAAGTAAACTAGAAATTCGTAAAATTGCTTGAAAATAGTTTCGGTCTCCTTGATTGGAAGGTAATCAAGGATCAAACCCACATACCTTTACTAACATGAAGACACTCCAAACAAGAAAAATTATCAGAAGAATGAGAATGGCCTTACTGGTCACCCTATTCTGGGAAGAACCTCCTTTCTCCCTACCCTTTCTGTCAGGGCGGGGAGTATCCGCTCTTTGCAGAGTCGGTCGCATTGATGTTGTACCACCATTACCCTTACCACCCTTATCATCCTTATCATCCTTATCATCTTTGAAATTTGAAGAAGAGTTGAGTTCCTTAGCTCCCCAGTTGAAATTTCCAAGAGTTCTTTTGAGAGAGTTGAAATTATAAGGGGTGAGTTTGACTATTTGAAATAGGTTTTAGGTCGACTACAGAATAGCATAGGAATCCCCAAAAGACCAATAGAAAATAATCGGAATTACGTAAAAACCATTAATGAATCAGAGGAAAAATTTATCGGAAGTCATTTGACTTGAGGCCAAATGGCCTGTGTGGCACTCCACGATCTGTGTGGAGTGCCTGTGAAACAACACTTAGAAACTTTTGTGGAAATTTTGATCTTGACCAACACTTAGAATTTTTTGCATGAGTCCACCAAACGAACACCTTTCACGAGCTGTGTGAAGCCACATGGTCTGTATGGTGCTCTCGTCTCACCAAACATAGGAAATTTTTCGCGGAAAGTTACTAGATGGTGATCCCATACTTAGAATTTTTTTGCTTCGGAAGCACCACAGAGGGCCTCATGGCCCGTACCAAGCCACATGGTTTGTGTTACTTGGGTGTGGCGCTACACTTGACCTAAAAAGGCACTTTCATGCCTAATAAGAGGCCAAATGGCTAGTCACATGGCCAATGGCAAGCCACATGGCCCGTGCCCCTAGCTGTGCCCCTGAACTTGGTTCCGAAAAGCTCCCACACATGAAATCAAGGCCACGTGTGGTTCCACTGAGGGTCATATGGCCAGTGCCAAGGCACACGACTCGTATAGCCCTCCCTGGGACAAAACTTGGTCAAAATTCCATCCAAAAACCAAATTTCCAAGTGTTCATGACATCGTACGAAATTCGGGTCATTACGCCTAAGTTGAGGGTGGCTACCAAAAGAGGTCCTTCTTTGGGGATTGGATATTGTGTACTTAACCTCAGGCTAAAAGCCTAAGGTGAGGGTGGCCTATGTTGTGGTATAATAGCAAAAAGGAGGTGAGGAGTTGGGAATAAAAGAAAGAATCGAAATTCATTTACCGGGTAAGAGAAAAAGAGAAAAAGATGCCTTAGAATGAGCAAAAAAGCAAAATAGTTTGAAAATAAGGCACAAACTAAAAAATAAAGAGAAAATGCCCGGAAAGCTTGAAAATAAGGAGTAAGGGAGAAAAAGTCAAGAATGGTTGAGTTTGTTAAGCTGAAAATGTTGAAAACTGTAGTTCAAGGTTGGCCTTTAGTCACTAATTGCAAAAAATACCACACTAAAGCTCCATGAACCTACGTTACAAGCCTATGAAGTCCAAAAGTGATCCTAATCCAATCAATCAACAGTTCTGGTTATGAGTATAAGGGAAAACTTATGGTATTGGTCATTATGCATGAATCTCATTTGTGAGAGTGAGTATGCTTGCACAATTTCTTACACAACTTTGAAGGCATATTGATTGAAAAAAGGGACTTCTTCTCTGTGAGGGCATTTGCGTTTCATGGTTAGAATTTAACTTATTCAATGATCGTGGATTGTTGATACTCCTTAATTTATCATAGTTGGATTGTGAAATGCATCAATGTGTTGTGGTTTGCTTAGTAGCTACATGATCATATTTTGAAAATGCTAATATGGGTACTTGAGTAGAAATTGAGTAATGTATATGCCAGTAGGATGATTGCTATGTATTGCTCGTTATGGCCCGTAGCAGAATTTGTTGAATTTGAGGATCTATGAGACCCATTATGAGTTGTAGCCCAAGCTACGAGTAGTAGGGGATGATCGTAGTGATTAATAGTTTCTAAAACCAAAATTTGAGAATTTGAAGTTCAGGTTTATGAGCTCAAGGTATGGGTCATAGTCCTCACTACGACTCGTAGAAGGGGGCCTCGTAGAAATTAACAGTGTTGATGAAATTGGACAAAGAACTACAAGCATGGACAAAGAGAAGGTACTAGGAGTCGTAGACCAGACTACGACTCATAGTTGTGAACTATAGCAGCCAAGTCCAAAATGTCAAATGCTGACAACAAAAGCTCGATTATGGTTTGTAGGTCTCCTTATGGCCCGTAGCTACAAAACGTAGCAGCTGAGGACCTGAATTTTCTAATTATTTTAAGGACCTTTTTATAAATAGTATAAATAGTATATGTTAGGGTCTTAGAAAGAAGATTCCACAGTTCTTAGAGATTTTTAGAGAGAGAAGCTCCTAGTTCTTTGAATATTGTAGAGTTTTAGAGTAGAAATTTAGGGTTTTCATTTGAGACTCAAACTGGGAGATTGAAATCACTTGGAGATTAATTTTATCATTCTAGCTCGTGAATTCAAATCCAAATGAGGTTTTATTATTTTTCATTCTTCTTGGGTAATTTCTCAACTATGTATATTTCATTCATTGTTTGTTTTCTTGCCCAAGTCGTGAGTAGCTAAACCCTCACAACTTGGGTTTTATGGGAACCATGAGTAGCTAGCTTAATAACTCGAATTATTTGCATTTCATGAGTTAGGTATTTGCATTGTCACGCCCCAAAGTCCCGTTAGGGCGGACTGACACCCATTGCCGATAAGGCCCGGGAGAACCAACCTATATCTATGCACTTTCTATACATATTATAAGGGTTTCCTACCTTTAACATGCCTTAAAGCAGGTAAACAGTGATAACAAGCCAAAAGGAAATGCATATGACTTGGCCGTTGGGGCCACGGTCTCTGAAGTACGAGACATGACTTCACTTTTACTTTACATAGTCTACAAGGCCTCTAAATAAAGAAGAACATCTGATAAGGGTCGGGACAGGCCCCTCCTCAACTAACTGTACAATACAAACATAAGCTCTAGACATATGCAAAGCCCCAAAGCAACCTGGAGCTTGGTGACCGCAGCTGAATATCCTATACTCCTACT
>JAPFFP010080035.1:0-19516 GCA_026153255.1 Solanum medicagineum | reverse complement strand
AGTAAGAAAAAGGGAAACATTTCCTAAAATACCTCACAGCCTCTTACTCATAGTTGTGGTGCACAACACAACCATGACATAGAGTAAGAAAAAGGGAAACATTTCCTAAAATACCTCACAGCCTCTTACTCATAGTTGTGGTGCACAACACAACCATGAATAAGACTTTAATCGACATGGTGTGTTGGACTTCGAGGATCTAACAACCTAGTGCTCTAATATCAAGTTTGTCACAACACAATCCTAGAGCCTAAACGGGACACAGCGCATGGGTAATCCATAGGGACCCCAAGCAAGCCTCTTAACAAATCATTACAAATCCTTGATCACGGAAGCAATAAAATACAACAAGAGATAGTAAATAGGGACAATGGGGCAAAGGGCCAACTTCCATATCATAACATCAAGAGTCAAGAAAGAGTCAAAGCTCATAGCATAATACAAAACATATCCAACATCACCTCTAAAACTTAGATATTTAGTGGGTGCCAAGACAAGCTACCGGGCTCACTCTCATAGTCAACCTATATATAATAGAAAGATAGTCTTAGAATATAGTATTACATCATAAAAATTATCCCCAAAATGGAGGACTCACCAAAGATCTTGAGAGAAGTCGTACTAGCCACGTGGAGGATAATGATCAAATGAGGCTCTGGTTCCTACATGTGACATCATGTAGGCATAGAGTATGCATTAGTACATTTGAATGTACTAAGTATGCAGCACGCAATGCAACAAGTAATAAGCACCATAAGCAAAATACATAGTATAGGCAATGAATAAGCATATAGCAAATATGGCATGTATGAATGATGCTTGAAGTAAAACTATGCTTATATAGAATATAATACATGTGTAAGGAGAGAAGATTAATAGTGAATATCCAAGGCCTACCAACCCTTTGGATAGGTGAATGAGGTACGAACCCCTCAATAGGTTGATGAGGTACAAGCCCCCAACATGGTTGATGAGGTACAAAACTCCCAACATGGTGGGTAGCCATTGTCACTTAACTTCCTGAACCATGTTCCACCATAGGAAATTTTTGAATACCTACCGAAAAGGTCATATCTAAGGTGAAATAATTCATAACTCCTACCAAAAAGATGGTATCATAAGGGAAGGACATCTCTTATCTCCTATCAAAAAGATTGTATCGTAAGGTAAGACATCGCTCAACTCCTAAAGAAAAAATTGTATCATAAGGTAAGGATAACTCGTAACTCCTACCAAAAGTATCATATTGTAAGGTAGGAATAATTTTAACACTCTCCACAGAGGTTATATCATAAGGTGAGTGGTTGGTTTTCCTTTGCAAGTAGATCACTCTTCATTTAGTGTGAACTGAACATCGGCATTCCAAGTAGGAGTTTACTTTGTCTTATATGTTGGTTAGGCTCTCCTCCCATATATTATCATTTATTATCCTAAGTGACTACGTTCATGCATGTGTAATTTAAGCATGGACTATACATATCATATTGAGTTTATGCCTATTGATTATGATTATGCATCTTGGTTGTTATAGCTCAATTTCCTTGTTGTATTTCACCTAGAATACTTAGTACATTCCAAATACTAATTCATAATTTTGTCTACATGATCTCACCAAATAGGGAACAGAGCTCTTATTCATACTCTTCTCCCATGTGGCTAGCCGGATCGTTGAAGATTGTAATTAGTGAGTCCTCCACTTTGGGGACACCATCCATTATACTTTCATGATCTTGTTAAGACTTATCTAATTAGACTTTATTTATCTTTGAGGGTGGGCCGGGGAAATATCTTGGCCCCCATTCCTTTAATACTAGAGGTGTTGTTGGATATGGAAGTTATGTATCGACCTTGCCTCTTATTATCTATATGTAATTGTGAAAACTTTCCTTATCCCCTTTTTCTCTCTATGGTTGTTGTATATGCATGGACGTGATGGAAGTCCCAAGTCCCTAAATTCCCTATAGTGTGAGTCATACTTACCCACCCTTTAAACCTATGTGTTATGTGTTTATTAACCTTCTATTACTTCGATTTTCCATTTGTCATGTTACGTCTAGGCTCTATGCTTGGGTCGTGACAAACTTAGTATCAGAGCACTTGCTTTATAAATAGTCCTCAAAAAATCCAACACACCATGTCAAGTCGAGTCTTGTTGATGGTTTTAAAGCGCACCACAACTATGAATAGGAGGCTATGAGACATGCTAGGAAATGGTTCACTTCTTCATGATCTATGTCATGCATTAGATTTGAAATACGATTTCCTCCCCTGATGGGTGTCTTTTGCTCTTCTAGATCATGCTGCTACAAAGGGGAAGGTCACAAAGAGTATTCACACCTGAGGTGGGCCCGACCCATCCATCTCCTAAAGACCCCCAAGAGAAAGGGGTTACGTATGCCGAATACTGAAATGTCATCTTTGTGTTGGCATAAGTCATGACCAATCAATGAACCAAGAGGCCCACGCTCCTCATGCTCCCACCCTGGCTTCAAGAGTTAGAGATTTCATACGGATGAACCCTCCAAAGTTCTATGGCTCCTAAATGGAGGAGGACCCCCATGACTTTAATTTGAAATATACAAAGTGCTTGCTATTATGGGGGTGAATTCGGTGGATAAGGGGAACTTGCGACTTATCAACTCAAGGGTGTTGCACAAGTTTGGTTTACTCAATGGAAACTTGAGAGGGAGAATGATGAATCCATTTCGCGGGAGGAATTTAAGGTCACCTTTCTCAATTGATTCATTCCTATTGAATTGAGGAAAGTGAAAATGATGGAGGTCAGGAATCTCAAGCAAGGCTCCATGAGTGTGAGGGAGTATTCCTCAAAATTCAACAAGCTTGCAAAATATGCTCCTCACTTGGTTGCCAACTATAGGGCAAGAATTAACAAGTTTGTATTGAGGGTGTTCGATTTGGTGAAGGAAGAATGTTGCCAAGCAACTTGAAGGAGAGAAGCTTCGAAAGAGAAGGAATAGTGAGTCCAAAAGGGCTCGATATAATGGTTGCTTCCAAGGTACAAAGGGTGGCCGTTTTCAACAAGGTCACAAGTTCCAAGGCCAAAGATCCTCTAATAATCAAAACCAAAAATTTGCCAATGTTAGGGTGCCTAACCCTAAGGCTCACGGTGGTAATGAGGGAGTGGCTAATCCTAGGCGCCCAAAATTTGGAAGGAATCACAGAGGCACATGTTGGAGGAACACGGGTTCATGCTTTAGGTGTGGCAAGATGGACCACAAGGTTTCCAATTGTCCACATGCTATATATAATCATAAGGATGGTCGTCCTCGAGGACAAGATGCTTATGTCAATCAAAGGGCACAAGGAGGCCACCAAGGGGGTTCTCCACGTCACAACCGGTTCTATGTCCTTCAAGGGAGGCAAGGAGGAGAGTAGGTGCCCAATGTTGTTATTGGTTTGTTAAAGGTTAAAGATTATGATGTGTATACATTATTGGATCGGGGTGATACTCTCTTTTTCATTACCCTTTTTGTTGTTAATAAGCTTTATGTGTGTCTTGATTTGTTGAGTGAACCTGTTGAGGTGTCTACCACCACTGGTGAGTCCATTATTGCTAGAATAGCCGATAAGGGTTGCCTCATGTCTATATTGCATAAAGTGTTGCCTTGTGATTTTGTTAAGCTTGGCATGGTGGATTTTGATGTCATTCTTGGGATGGATTGGATACATGCATATCACGCTTCCATTGATTGAAGAACTCATAGGATTAAGTTCTAATTTCTTAATGAGCCCATCTTTAATTGGGAAGGTCATAATTTGTTGGTCAAGGGTAGGTTTATTTCTTGTCTTAAAGGCCAGAAATTGATTGCCAAAGGTTGCTTTTTTATCATCTTATAAGGGTTTGGGATATCGAATCTAAAGTTCCTCCCATCTACTCAGTTCCGGTTGTTAATGAGTTTCTTGATGTCTTTCCGGATGAACTTCCCAGTGCCTCTCCTATAAGGAAGATAGATTTAGGAATAGATCTCCTCCCCATATACTCAATCCATTTCCATTCCTTCTTATCGTATAGCATAGGCAGAGTTAAAGGAGTTAAAGGAACAATTGAAGGATTTGTTGGAAAAGGACTTTATACATCCCACTAAGTCACCTTGGGGTGCACCAGTGTTGTTTGTAAAGAAGAAAGATGGCTCACTTAGAATGTGCATCGATTACCGGTAATTCAACAAGGCCACCATAAAGAATAAGTATCCCTTAACAAGGATAGATGACCTATTTGATCAACTTCAAAGGGCTAGTCATTTTTCTAAGATTGATCTTCGATTCGGTTATCACCAAATGAGAGTAAGGGAGTGTGATATTCTAAAGACAGCTTTTTGGACTAGATATCGGCACTTTGAATTTGTGGTGATGTCATTTCGCCTAACAAATGCACCAGAAATATTTATCGATCTCATGAATAGGGTCTTTAAACCCTACCTTGATATGTTGGTGGAGGTCTTCATAGATGACATATTGATTTACTCCCGGAGTGAAGAAGAGCATGTGAATCATTTGAGAGTAGTGTTGCAACATTGAGGATGAGTGTTATTCGATAAATTTGATAAATGTGAATTTCGGTTGGGGGAATTTGCATTCCCAGGGCATGTGTTGTCAGGTCATGGAATTAAATTAGACTCTAAGAAAATGGAAGTGGTAAAGAATTGGCCTAGGCCCTTGACTCCAATGGATATTAGAAGTTTCTTGGGGTTAGCGGACTATTATCGAAGGTTTGTGGATGGTTTCTCCTCAATTTCTTCCCCTTTGAAAATTTTGACTCAAAAGAAGGAAAAATTCTTGTGGACTGATGAATGTGAAAGAAGTTTCCAAACTTTGAAAGATAAGCTTACATCCACTCCTATTTGGACCTATCGAAAGGGTTACAAGGGTTTATGGTTTATTGTGATACTTTAAGGGTTGGTTTGGGGTGTGTATTGATGCAAAGTGGTATGGTCATAGCATATGCTTCTCAAAAATTGAAAGTTCATGAGCGTAATTACCCCTTTCATGATCTTGAATTGGTCGTTGTGTTTGGTCTAATAATATGGCGTCATTACTTATATGCGGTTCATGTACATGTGTTCACCGACCACAAAAGTCTCCAATATGTTTTCACACAAAGGGATCTCAACTTGAGGCAAAGAAGGTGGTTAGAACTCCTCAAGGACTATGACATGAGTGTGCATTACCATCCCGACAAAGTTAATTTTGTGGCCAATGCTCTAAGTAAGGTGTCCATGGGGAGTGTGACTCATGTTGGGGATGGTTATAAGGAAGTGGTTAGAGAAGTTCAACGGTTAGCTAGGTTGGGAGTTAGGTTGTATGAAATTGAGAATGGAGATGTAGTGGTATAATGGTTACAAATCTTCATTGGTTGAAGAGGTCAAGTCCAAACAAGACCTTGACCCCACTTTGCTAGAACTAAAAGCCTTGGTGAAGGATGATAAAGTGGAGGTTTTCTCCCAAGGGGAAGATGGTGTCCTTAGATACCAAGGTAGGTTGTGGGTGCCGAATGTTGATGGAACAAGAGACTTGATCTTGCAAAATGACTATAATTCATCCTACTCTATTCATCCCGATTCTACAAAGATGTATAGAGACTTGAGGGAGTTTTATTGGTGGAGTGGTATGAG
Organism: Solanum medicagineum; assembly: GCA_026153255.1. Classification (NCBI taxonomy): domain Eukaryota; kingdom Viridiplantae; phylum Streptophyta; class Magnoliopsida; order Solanales; family Solanaceae; genus Solanum; species Solanum medicagineum. Next base: position 13,883 of record JAPFFP010080035.1, on the reverse strand, counting down.
AAGAGATATTGCTAAGTTTGTAGCCGATTTTCACAACTGCGAACAAGTCCAAGCCGAACATCAAAGGCTGGGTGGCCTAGCTCAAGACATAGAACTTCCTACTAGAAGTGCGAAAAGATCAATATGATTTTGTTATTGGATTGCCAAGGACTAGGAAGCATTATGATTCTTTTTGGGTTGTAGTTGATATAATGAAAAAATCTGCTCATTTTCTACTGGTTAAAACAACTTATGGTGCCGAAGATTATGCCAAGATATAAATTCCTGGGTTCATCAAGTTGCATGAGGTACCATTTTCCATTATTTCGGATCGTGGTGCTCAATTCACTTCTCACTTTTGGAGATCCTTCCAAAAGGGTCTTGTACCAAAGTTAAGCTTAGCATGACGTTTGATCCTTAAATGAATAGCCAAGCCGAAAGGAAAATTCAAACCCTTGAGGATATACTTAGGGCTTATGTTATGGAGCTTTAAGGTAGTTGGTATGAATATTTTACACTTATTGGTTTGCCACAACAATAGCAATCACTCTAGCATTGGGATGGATCCCTTTGAAGCCATATATAGCAGATGATATCAGTCCCCGGTTGGATGGTTTGATATGGGAGAAAATGCTTTATTGAGACCGAAATTGATCACGGATGCTTTGGAAGAAGTGAGGTTGATAAGGGTGAGATTGAAGACAGCTCAAAGTAGGAAAAAGTCCTACTCTGATACAAGGAGGAGAGATCTTTAAATTGATGTTGGCGATTGGGTGTATTTGAAAGTGTCACCCATGAAGGGCATGGTCCAGTTTGGCAAGAAGGAGAAGTTGAGACCAAGATTCGTGGGGCCTTATAGAATTGTTAAGAGAATCGATAAGCTTGCCTATGAATTAGAATTTCCCATGTAGATGAGTATGGTCTATCTGATCTTCCATGTATCTATGTTGAGGAAGTGTGTAGGTGACCTAAGTTCTATAGTGCCCTTGGACATTGTGGGTATTGTAGAAGATAACTTGACTTATGAGGAAGTTCCAGTGGAAATACTTGATAGACAAGTGAAAGGTTGAGAAATAAAGATGTGGCATCCGTCAAAGTCCATTGGAGGAACCAACAAGTTGAAACTGCCGAATGGGAATCCGAAGCCAATATGAAAATGTGACATCCCCATCTTTTCCATTCGAATCAAGCTTGAGGTGATACGATTATCCCATCATAGAATCTCCTCTCTTTGTATGCCATTTCCATGACATTCATACATGTATTATGTGAATTTGAGATTGCATTATAAGTGCTATTTGAAAAATGGTTTGAAAATTTTAAATTGTGCATGTGTTGCATTTTATATATGGTGTATGAATCCATTCCTTAGAACTTAGCATATTTGGGGACGAATATTCCCAAGGTGGAGATGATGTAAGGCCCAATTTATGGGGGTTGGAGAGATGCAAGAAATAAACCTAGAAAATTTGAACTGTTGATGTTCACAAAGGAGTTTTACCGCTCGTAAGGCATAGTACAGCGTATAAAGTGGGTCTCGTAGAATGGGAATCAGAGAAAGAATGTCTCTGGAGTTTGAAGAAGGGCCATCAGACGAAACCCCAATTATGGCCCGTGGAACTATCTACTAGTCATAGAGGAGGTTTGGTGACAAATTCTAGCAACTTAAATTTTAGAGTCCTAAGTTTACGAAAGGTTGTATACGACTCATAGAATGTTCTACAGCCCGTAGATGGGGTCCTGTAGACCCATCCAGTCAGGATTTTAATAGGGGCAGATTTGACCTTTCCTTCCTTTTTTAGCCCAAACTACGTCATTTTGACCCCATCTATATCCCTTATCAGTATATACAACGCTAATACATCTCATTATTCCTTATTCCAAAAACCCTAAGTCTCAAGAACTCTCTTAAGCTCCTCATGGCTTTCAAGTAAAAGGTGCCAGCTTGAGTTTCGAGTTCTCCACCTTCAAGTCAGATTTTCTCTATGAAAATCACACCAAGGTATGTGGGTTTGATTTTGGGGACCTTCCTTTCTACAAGTCCAACCATTTCTCTTCTCTTACTACATGAAACTTCTGGACCTCCATGAGTTATTTATGAACCTTCACAAATGATATTACCATTGTGCATTCTATGTTGGTTTATTTTTGTACATAATAATGAAGTGAAATATCATGTGGTATTTATGGATTTATGGAAGTCTTAAAAAAGGTTTTACTTGATCATATAAATTTTATGCTCATATGTCCATATTTTGGAAGATGATGTATATTATTGGGTTGATTAAGGATGATTTAAACTAATTATTTTTCCCGTTGTGTGTTGATATATGATTTATAAATGATAAAGGTTTTACTAAAATATTGGTGGGTAGATGTGAATGATTTTAAATAAATTGATTTTACTCCTCTCATGTTCTATATTCCAAAATTGTATGATTTCACGCTTATGTATATATCACCCATCACGCTTTGACTAAAGTATTTGATTAGATCCTATGTTGACTAAAGTTTGATTGTGAGACATGTAAATTATAAATATTGTAAGTGTTGAAGGGCTATCATGCATGCTATGAGCTTATGAGAATGCTACAAATGTATGAATAATATGGAGCCCTATTTCTTTCATATCATGATATAAAGGTGGTGAACTACTCGTATGATACTTACATGAATTATTAAGATTTATATAAGATGGATGTGTATCTAAATTGAGTATTCCTTGGGATTATTGACCTAGCACCGAGGGGACCTTGGTAGGTAGCCATTGTCCCTTAACTATGTGCCACCATAGGACATTTGTGAATACTGACCGAAAAGATCATGATGTAAGGTAGAATAATTCACAACTCCTACTAAAAAGATTGTATCGTAAGGTAAGGATATCTCTTAACTCCTACCGAAAAGATTGTATCATAAGGTAAGGACATCTCTCAACTTCTACGGAAAAGATTGTATCGTAAGGTAAGGACATCTCTTAACTTCTACTGAAAATATCATATTGTAAGATAAGGACATTTTATAATACCTACCAAAAAGGCTATGTCATAAGGTAGGAATATTTGTAACACTCTCCGAAAAGGTTACATCATAAAGTGAGTGGTTGGTTTTCCTTGGCAAGTAGACCACTCTTTATTCAGTGTGAAGTTAACATAGGGATTCCAAGTAGTCATTCACTTGGTCTTATATGTTGGTTAGGATGTCCTCCTACATATTTATGATATATTATCTTTAGTGACTACGTTCATGCATGTGTAGTTTAACAATTGACTATACACATCATATTGAGCTTCGCCTATTGATTATGATTATGTATCTTGGTTGCGATGGTTTCATTTCCTTGTTGTATTGCACTCCCAGTACTTAGTACATTCTAAGTACTAACGCATACTTTTGCCTACATGATCTCATCATGTAGGGATGGGAGCTCCTATTCATCCTCTTTCCCCACGTGGCTAGTCGGATCGTTGAAGATTACTATTGGTGAGTTCTCCACTTTGGGGACAACATCTATTTTACTTTTATGTTCTTGTTAAGACTTATGTAGTTAGACATACTTTATCTATTAGGGTTAACCCGGGAGGTGTCTTGGCCCCCGTTTCAGTCATACTAAAGTTGTTGTTGGATATGAAAGTTATGTATGGAGCTTGGCTCTTATTATCTATATGTAATTGTGAAGACTTCCCTTAGCCACGTTTTCCTTCTATGCTTGTTGTATGCATATGGTTGTGATAGAAGTTCCAAGTCCCTAAATGCCCCATAGCGAGGGTCATACTTACCCGACCTGAGACTTATGTATTATGTGTTTATTAACCCTCTATTGCTTCCGCGAAACCAAGGATGTGTCATGTATGCTTAAGAGGCTTGCTTAGGGATCTTTTAGGGTTCCCATTCTCTATGTCACATCTAGGACCTAGACTTGGGTCATGACAGTATCACCCTGCCAGACCTATGTACGAGTCGTTGACTAAGCACTGGCCCGTAGAAGGTCCCATCTGATGGAGTCTTCAAAACCACAAGCTACTAGATCTTCCCAAAAGAAAATCTACTGCTCGTGGATTATTCCACAGGCCATAGAAAACCCTCACGTTGTGTCAATAACTTGGGTTTTCTTAGCCCATTAAGTGGGTCCCAAAATGAACTCATCAACGGACCACAAGCAACATATCAGCAACGACGAAAAAATTTTAGGCTCTTGGATAATCCCAACAAATTCTCCAATGCCCCACATGCGAAAATTATACACTACCCCCATCAAATGTTATTTTACATATGCATACCACAATCTGATACCCGTTTGTAAGTTTGAAATTATGCACACGCATGCAATCACATGCTATTTTTCGAATAAGGATTTCCATGTAACTCCAATGACATATAACTACATGATTTTCACACAACAAAATTAAAACACGACATGACCGCACACATTTTTTGGCATTTACATCATTCAAAGCAACAACAATTGCTAAATCAAGGTTAAGCACATAATACATCACATACAAGAGCAATACCTTATTTGAACACACCAACTTTGAAATACCATACCATTAATTATTCTAACCCAATGATATCAATTTTTGTAGTACAAGAAAATTAGAGACAGGAAATTACCGAATTTGGATCACAAGACTAAAAAAATGGAGGAAATCGAAACGGCTGAAACCTTAGGTGTCAGAGCATCGTCGAAAAGTTACCAAAAAATTTTGACAGTGATCAAATTGTGGTCAAAATTTTGGGGTAGGGTGATTGCTTATGATATATTCAGGAAATTTGACAAGAATGAGGAGTAAATTAATTTACCCCTGTTTTATATGTTGACCGAGTTTGGTAAAAGTTGGGCCTGGGCTTTACGAAACCCCGACTATGAGCCGTAGAAATTTCTATGATACATAGAACTTGGTCTCAAGTGCCAAAACCCTAATCTGGAAAATGGGCTTCATGGGCCCATCTATATTTTAAACACCCGGTCACGGTGAAAAGTATATTTCTCATCTTGATTAATTCACACGCATCTTGCTTTGTATAATTCAAGACCTGACCCCTCTACAAGTGGGAAATGAATATTATTTATATGGAACAAAGATTATGCAATATGAGCAAGTAGAAAAGCTACATTCAAGTCCCTAGATACTTTATTCAATAAAATTGTGAAACGACCCCAAAAAGTGCCCAAATATATACCTCGGGATGCCTGGAATTTTAATTTCCTTATATCTCAAAATCTATTCATTATTTCAAAAATCTAACTTCATATTCAAGATCAGGGGATCAAAATTAGTTGAAAAAAGGTCTAACCCCGATTTAAGAGCGAAAGATTAGCAATTATAATTTTCGAAAGTGCAATGTCTAAGTGGTAGGCCCAAGTTTTCCCAAATGTGTTTTTACCTATACTTAGACAAATTTCACCCTCATATCATCCTAAACATTTAGCAATACTCACTCAAACACTTAGTCATATTTTCACTCCCTAAATTCAAGTCCCATACCCTCATCCCAAGCTAAGGTTCTTCTTCAAGGTTCTTCTTCAAGCTTCAAGTCTCCATCCCCAATCTTCACCAAGTTCGCCTCTAAGCTAAGGTATATGGATTTCTTGCATGAGTTCCTTTCACCCATGATACCCACACCTTCTTTAACTCAAATTGCATGATTTAAAGTTGATTTACAAATGGGTCTTGCATATTATGAAATTCACTGCATGCTACGTTAAAGCTATGTAAAGTTGTGAGTATTTTGCTATGTTTCTGAGCTACAAATCTTTGATCTATTGTAAGATTTGAGAAGGGGTTTTGATATATATTGCTTGAGGGTGTTGCATGGTGTTGATTGATGATTTTATAATGGATTTTCTTGCATGACTGCACCTCTCTATTTCATGGTTTTACACTAGCATTACACACCCCCTAAGTGTTTGATAAAATGCTCGGATGTAGCTTCTTGAAGAGTTGAAGGTCCAAAGCATGAGATATGACATGAATGACTATATGATGATGATATGAGCTTATGTATATGGTATACTCTATACAAAGTGTTGCATTAGACCATATCCAATTCGGGGATAAGAGCCCGGGTAACCATATTGGGGGTTTGTACTCATCAACCATGTGAGGGGTTTGTACTCCGCCACCGTGTTGATAAATATGATTATCATCAACCATGTGAGGGGTTCATAACACACAACCTCTAAGGGGTTTGTACCTTAAATAGCTAGCTTGGTCTCTTCTACACATTTGATATCCCATATGAGCATGAGTTACTTAAGCATGTTTTACCTAAGCATTGATCATACATGCCATATTGCTATATTGTGCCTATTGCTTAATACTATGCATACTCTCGCCTACATGATATCACCATGTAGGAATCGAAGCCCAAGTTGATCACCCTCCTCCACGTGGCTAGATCAGTGCCCTTCAAGCTATTTGGTGACTCTTCCACTTTGGGGACCTTAGTCTACTCTCTCTCTCTCTTGTTATTATTGAGACACTCTTCTTTGTATTCTATTTGACTGTGAGGGTGAGCCCAGTTGCTTTGTCTTGGCCCCCGCTCTTATCTATGTACTAGAGGTGGTTGTTGGACATGTTATGTATCTATGATATGAGTTGACTCTTGTCTCTTGACTATGGTATTGTGCAAGCATAATCCCCTTAGCCCTTTTTTTCCTAGTCTTACTCTTTAATGTTTTTATATGCTTCTCTGACCAATGATGTGTAATGACAAGTTAAGAGGCTTGTTTGGGGTTCCTTCGGGATTCCCATTCGCCGTGTCACGTCTAGGCCCTAGACTTGGGTGGTGAAAAACTTGTTATCATAGCACTAAGTTGATAGATCCTCGGAGTCCAACCCACCGCGTCAATTAGAGTCCTATTAGTGGTTATGAAGCGCGCCATGACTATGAGTAGGAGCCTATGAGACGTTTTAGGAAATGTTACCCTTCTTCATGTTTTACGTCATGCTATAAAGTTGTAGTGAGTTGTTCCCCCTAACGAATGTTCTTTGCTATGCTAGATCATGCCAAACACTCGAGGAAGAGGGCCCAAACTCCCAAGGAGCAACCTACCAATGGTGAGCTCTGGGATGCTCTTACTATGCTTGCCCAAGTGGTAGCCAACCAAGTCAATCAAGGGGCCTAAGCCCGTCATGCTGCTACCCTAGGAGCTAGGGCAAGAGACTTCATGATGATGAATCCTCCGGTTTTATATGGGTCAAATGTGGATGAAGGTCCATAAGAGTTCATTGCTAAGGTCTACAAAATCTTAAATATCATGGGTATTGGGCCAAATGAAAAGGCAACTCAAAGGGGCAGCTCAAATATGGTATGATTAATGGAAGGGTGAGAAGGGGGTTGGTAATGTGGTGCATTTGGAGAAGTTCAAATTGGCTTTCCTTGACCAGTTTTTCCCTCTCTAGCTTAGGGAAGCAAAGTTGGTAGAGTTTATGAACTTGAAACAAGGTGCTATGAGTGTGATGGAGTATGCCATCAAGTTTAATCGACTTTCAAAGTATGCTCCTCATTTGGTGGCCAATCCTAGATCTTGTGATGAATAAGTTCGCGATGGGGGTCTCCAACTTTGTAAGTGAAGAATGTCGGTCTGCCATGCTAATTAGTGACATGGACTTGTATCGATTGATGACCTATGCCGAGCAAAGTGAGGAGGAGAAATTGAGGGAGAGAAGGTGGCATAAGGCCAACAGGGCCCATTTGAGGGTAGATTCCAAAAGGGTTCTAAATTTCTTCAAGGCCAAGGGCCTCCTCATGCTACTAATAGGGGGTTTGCCAATGACTTCCCTAGGTCTCAAGGAGTTGGTGGGGTGGCTCCTATTGATGTATGCCAAAATGTTTAAGGAGCTATTGAGGCCCATGTTTGAAGGGTTCTAATGCATATTATGAATGTGGGGAGCTTAGTGACAAGAAGGTAGATTGTCCAAGAAACTGTGCGAAGGTCCAGGGTGCTAATGCAGTCCTATTGGGGAGAGGTGGTCCTCAAGGTGGTGCCCCAATGAGGTCCTTGATATTGTTACCAGTATGTGTATGCTTTTATTGATCCGGGTGCCACTCTTTCCTTTGTTAGCCCTCTTATTGCTAAAAAGTTCCATATTGTTCCTGAGTTGTTGCATGAGTCATATGAAGTGTCTACTCCTATTGGTGTCGCTATTGTTGCTAGAAAAGTCTATAGGAGTTGTCTTATTTGCATTTTGCATAAGTTGTTGCCTTGTGATCTTGCTGAATTAGACATGGTAGATTTTCATGTCATACTTGGGATAGATTGGTTGCATGCCCACTATGCTTCTAGTGATTGTAGAACGCATAGGCCAAGTTTCAATTTCCTAATGAACCCATCCTTGAATGGGAATGTCAAGATATGGTGGTTAAGGATTCATTTCATGCATTAATGCCCATAAATTGATTTCTAGGGGATGTTTTTATCATTTTGGTGAGGGTTAAAGATGTGGAGTCCAATGTTCCTTCTATTGAGTCGAGCCCTATTGTGAATAAACTTCTTATTGTCTTCCCAAATGATCTTCCTAGTGTCCCTCCCGAAAAGGAGATAGATTTTGGTTGCAATGAATCTCGTCTCTCAAGTGTGATGGCTGATGGAGGGCACAAATTGGATCCATCAATAGAACCGTGAAGGTTTTTCCATGTATAAATAATAGCGACTGCATCTTCCAGAATAATATAACTTATGGAAAAATTTGAGATTCTACAGCTAAAGCATTTGAGTAGCTTAGTTAAGATCTAGTCGAACAGAAAATTTCTTCACAATTGTATACAATTTCTACACCATAATATATATATAATACACTAGTCGATGAGTCTTGGAGTTGTACAAGAAGTTTAATGGATGTTGCAACACCTTGAAAATTTCTAAACTAAGATCCAAACTTCCCTCTTATGTCTATGAGAATATATCGAGTAATTCTAACCTTGAATATAGGTGTTAATACTATTATATAGGGAGATAGTAGATTTGAGATAAACATATATATCTTTGAATTACCTTTCCAAAGCATCTAAGTTATCCTTATTCGGAGTTTGGAGTATGAAGTCATAGCCATTTTACAAAAAGCATGTTGAGCTGTGCAATTTGGAAGGTTGAGTGACAATTTGGCGTACCGTCAAATGAACTTGCTATACTGCCAAATTATCTAACCAAATGATTTTGAGAACCCCAAAATCTGTAAATTTAGGCAATCTAAAGGTCCCATTTGGTGGTCCACCGAATGGTTCGGTGATGGGACCTTTAAACTGCCGATTTGGCTAACAGAACTCATTAAAAGGTTATTTTTTAAAAAAAAATTGATGATTTATTTACTTTCCCAAAAGGATATTTTTTAACTTCCACCCTAAATTAACTTTTCTAAGCCTATTCTATAGCCTAATAATCCACATTAATGCATAAACCTCTGAAAATATCAAATTTTTAACGTTCCAAATCTCCAAGGAAGAAGTTAGGGTTCTTCATCTTCAAGCTTCAATCCAATGTGTTGAATGAGTACTTGTTTTTCAGACATGTAAAGATAACTAATGAAACACCCCTCATGTGCTTCGGAATGTCCCATAATCGTAATTTTCATATATCTCAAAATCTGTGCGTGATTTCAAAAATTCGACTTCATATTCTTCATCGGGGGCAAAATTGAGCCGAAAATGAGTATAACCCAGATTTTAGAAGACCCGTAGCGAAAAATAATTTTCTCTAATTTTCAATTTTCAGTGGTCGTCCGCATCCGGGCTGCGACGTGCCTGGGGTGCAGACAGGTGTAAATTGACCTCCGCGTTTCGTCGGTGTTTGGTCCACGTTGCGACCTGGACGCAACTCTGTGTAAGTTTTTCCTTATTTTTCTCACTTAGTCCAAGGGCATTGGGGTAATAGCCCTATGCCCATTTAAACATGAAATCTTCCATACCTAGTCATTTTTTAACTCTATAACTCACAGAAACCTCTGTAAAACCTTTCCAAGACTTTATCAAATCTCTATTCAAATTCAAGGATTTCAAGCTCAACTTTGGAACTCAAGAACCCATCTCAAGCTTCAAGTCTCCTTCAAGTTTATTTCAAGAAATTCAAAGTTTAAGGTATGTGAGTTTTCATCCATGAGTCCTTTCACTCATGGAGCTCAACCTTCTCTTTTTATGAAAACTGCATGATTTCTAGTTGTATTACTTATGGGTATCTTCTATTATGTAATATAAATATAAATTATGTTGGGGTTTTATCAAGTATTGATTGATTATGCATGAATATATATTTCAAGCTTATTCCATGAATTGGTTTTGTCTATTGAGACTATGCAAGATTTGAGCTATGAAACTATGAACAATTATGAGCTTTTGTGATGGATTTCAAGATACCCTAAATGAGTGTTTTACTACAATATTGGTGGGTTGATTTGTATTGAGTTTACTCTTCTTGTTTTACTCTTGAGTTGCATGATTTTGAACAAGTATCATGAACCCACCACGTGTTTGATAAAATTACATGACAAGAATTCTCAAGTTGTTGATGAACTATTACATGATTTACAAGTCAAGTGATTTCATGATGATAAAGGGATTTCAAGCATATATTGAATTCATGAAAAGTATTTATGATTTTACAAGTATCAAGTTGAACCTTATTTCAAGATTTTAACCTCTTGTGAGCCATTCATATCAAGGCAAGGGATCATGTATGATTTTTATTTTCTCTCATGCCCACGTTAGACTCACTAGTAGAGATCAAGCATATTTATGAGCTACTCGTGTCATGTTATCATGTCTCTTACAAGTACTCGTGTACTATTAAAGTATGATTATTTCAAGTATTCCATAGGATTAGACTTAACACTAGTTGAGGCTTAAGATGGGGGCTCGACACAAGGGGTCCTTATATAAAGTCTTTAGTCTCTAAACTATATTCCACCAAAGGATGATATAATTTACCCTTGCTATACTAGTGGATCCATCTAGTCCATGTTATTATGTTTAGTTTGCCTTGGCAAGTCGGGGGGTATCATGCCCGGCACCTGTACCAAAGGGGTATCATGCCTTGGAGTCCAAGTTGTACCTGCTTGGTCTATGTTGGTTCAGGTATCTTCCCACATATGTATGATATATTATGCAAGTTGAATGTTTTACAAGTATGTTTTATTACAAGAATTGATCACGCATCTCATATTGAGATTATATATCCATTAATTATGATTATGCATTTTGAATATTTTGGCTTATGTGTTTGTTGCATTGCACCCTGCATACTTAGTATATTTAAATGTATTAATGCATATACAATGCCTACATGATATTACCATGTAGGGACCGGAGCTCCTTTTGATCATCCTCCTTCACGTCGCTAGTTCGGTACTTCGAAGAAAGCATTGGCAAGTCCTCAACTCCGAGGACAATATCTATGTTTCTCATGTTATGTTAAGACTTCTTTTATGTTGATCACTTGTTATCATGAGGGTGAGCCCGAGAAGTGCCTTGGCCCCTACTCCATTCTAAAGTAGAGGTGTTGTTGGATACTAAGTTTTTATATCTTTTCAGCTTGACTCTTCTTACATTTCTATGTTTATGATAGACTTCCCTTAGTCCCGCTTCCCTTTTTACACTTGACTCTTTTTTATGTTTATTTTCATTTCCGCAATAAAGGATGTGTACAAGATATGCTAAGAGGCTTATTTGGGATGTCTCCGCATTTCCCATTCGTCGTGTCACGTCTAGGCCCTAGGCTTGGGTCGTGACACGCTTAGTATTAGAGCAATAGGTTGTTAACAATCCATAAAATTTCAACAGACCGCGTCGATTAGAGTCTTATTCATGGTTGTGAAATGCGCCACAACTATAAATCGAAGGCTATGAGGCGTTTTCGAAAATGTTCCACTTCTTCATGATCTATGTCATGCTTTAGATGTAAGGATTAGGCTTTTTCCTCCTGAAGAATGCTCTTTTCTCTTTTAGATCATGCCACTACCAAGACGAAAACTAAGGAGAGCTCGTACTCCCGAGAAGCAACCGGCCCCTCCCGCTCCTCATGTTCGTCAAGACGGAGGGATAGCCCAAGATGTCATCACAATGTTGACCCATGCTATGATCAACCAAATGAACCAAAGGGCCCAATCTTCTCATGCTCCTACTCCAGCCTCAAGGGTGAGGGATTTCACAAGAATGAACCCTTAGGAGTTTCATGGGTCCAAGGCAGAGGAAGATCCCCAAGAGTTCATCGATGAGGTGCACAAGGTGTTATTTATCATGGGGATTAATTCGGAGAAGAAAGCAGAATTAACGGCCCACCAACTCAAGGGTGTGGCCCAAATTTGGTTTACTCAATGGAAATTAGAAAGGAGAAATGATGATGTCATTCCTTGGGAAGAGTTCAAAGTTGCTTTCTTCAACCTGTTCTTCCCTATCGAGTTAATAAAGGCTAAGATGATGGAGTTTATGAACCTCAAGCAAGGTTCCATGAGTGTGAGGGAGTATGCCCTCAAGTTCAACAAGTTTTTCAAGTATGTTCCTCATTTGGTGGCCCATCCAAGATCAATGATAAACAAGTTTGTGTCGGGAATGTCCGACTTGGTGAATAAAAAGTGTCGTACCGCCATGCTAGTGAGTGATATGGACTTGTCTCAGCTCATGACATATGCCGAACAACTTGAGGGGGAGAAGCTTAGAAAGAGGAGACGTGGGGAGTCCAAGAAGGCTCAATTTGAGGGTGTTTTTCAAGGTGCCAAGGGTGACTGATTTTCACAAGGTCACAAATTCCAAGGTCAAGGGTCCTGCAATGCTCCTAACAAGAGATTTACCAATGATGGGTGTCTAACCCAAGATTCCAAGGTGGCAATGGTGGTGTGACCCATCCTAAGTGCCAAAAGTGTGGGAGAAACCATGGTTGTCCATGTTTGAAAAATTCTAATGCTTGCTTTGGCTATGGTGAGATGGGTCACAAGGTTATTGATTATCCTCATGCTCAAAACAAGGGTAGAGATGGTCGTCCTCAAGGCCAAGGTGCTAATGTGGGTCATATGGCAAAGAGAGGCCAACAAGGAGGTGCTCCAAGACAAGATAGGTTCTATGCTCTCTACAGAAGGCAAGGAGTGGATGAGGTCCCCGATGTTGTTATCAGTATGTTAAAGGTTTTTTATTATGATGTATATGTTATGTTACAAGCCAAAAAAGTCTTATAGTGATCCTAGTTCAAGTAGTCGAAAGTCATAGTTGTGAGTATAGGGCCCAACATATGGTATTGAGCATAGTGTTTGAATATCTGTTGTAAGTGTGAGTGATTTTGTTAGTCCCAAGCATCAAACTTGAAAATACTATCATGAGTGGGATATGGGACTTCTTTTTGGTGAGGGCACTTAAGTTACACTGTTGATTCTAAGCTATTTTAGTGATTGTTGCTTATTTGTGGTTACCTTGCTTGTCATAGTTGCACTGTCAGATATATTGATCCAGATTGGTTTGTTTGATGAATACCTGATATGTATTGATATGTTAGTTTGGGTATCTGTAATTGATTTAGAGATAATGTATGCTATTAGATTGAGGTCAATGTATTGCTATCTGCTTATGTAGATTGAGTCTGTTGCTTGAGAACAAGCAATAATTTTAAGTTGAGGGTGTAGATGTGTTGTTAAAATACAACACTTTTTATGCTTAAAACTTGGAATTTTGTGTGTTCTCGAAGTGATATTGGTGGGTTTGATGTGTTTTTGTGTTTATGTTGCAAGATTACATGATTTAGCATGATTTTGGGCAAATTTCTGTAGATTTTGCAATTTTTGAGGACTTAGGGGCTACTCAACGGGCCATGGTTACTTCCATGAGTTATAGAGAGGTTTCGTGAGTGAGATCTAATGAAGGTCCAAGTTTCAGATGTTGCATCCACGAACTACCAGACGAGTCATAGAGTCTTCCATGAG